>JZKD02S1097795.1:122385-133670 GCA_000966675.3 Picea glauca
CTCAGATCACTTTCTCTTTGGTTTCCTTACGAGACCTCAGAGCGGCCAATGGAGCCGTTAAAATCGTCAGGGTGGTCCATACCAAACGGCTTGGGTTATTTAGACAACCCCGGACTGGTTCCACTCTCCCAGTTGACGGACGGTCATTTTCGTCGATCAACAAATAGTTGATCTGACGATGATCAATCGGATCATGGGCTTGAGTATGCAAGGACCCGATCCACAAGAGTTTTACCTAGGAAAATCCATGGATCATGCTCTAGCAAAAAAGATCAAGGACACTCATGACAATGTCTAGAAGGGAACCTGAGGCTACAAGGTAGCTTCTATATAGAGTGGCATAGTGCACCTCGTCTGTCAGTTGATTGCAGGGAAGTTAGTATGAAAGAAATGACCTACACAATTCACCGGTTTTGTAGTCGACCTCGCAGGGAAGTGTGTGGAAGGCCTTTAGATGAACTGGGCGAAGTACTTGGTGAACTAGTTGGAACTCGACTGTAGAGAACCATAGGATCAAGGATATGAATTTCATTTCAGCTGGCTCTTGATCCTGATAGCTTTTATTTCTTGGGAGATGTTGGACAGTACGACCTTCCTAGACATCGTGCCACTTGAACCATTAGCTGCAAAGTTTAGTACACTATGGTATTCAAGCGATATGAATAAACAGTGGTAGTCAAATGTTGTTTTTCATACCTACTACAATTAGCTGAAGATAGCCATATAGTCCAAGCCTCACATGACTCTGATCACTCTGCACTGGTTCATGCCTTTGATGAATTTTAGCATCAATCAACATTTTATTTACATCACAGCGTGTGCTGACAAACAAAAGCAACAACTTCAATCATACTACAAGCTGACAAAGGAGGACTTGGAAGAGATCACTAAAACCTGGTTGGCGGACCTCCTTATCCCAGCAGACCCTGTGGAGATATCTGACATCAATAGCCCAAAAATTGTGTAGGATACACCTGGACCTAACATAACAAAGAAGACTGAAGAGTTCCAAGAATTAGACAGCGCATCCGTGAAAACTGCTTCCATATCACCAGATCAAGGAGGTGATGGCGAAGAGTTAGATGACAAAGAAGTTGAACAAAAGTAAGGAGACAAGGTTGATCCCCTGAAGAAGAGGAAAGGTTCACCTCTCAAACCTTCCTCCTAGAAGAAATCGAAGGCTACCATGACCAAGATGCAGACTCTTCTCACCTCCGATGACTTCGACTTCCTCATAGCATCCTTGCAAGATGCTTCGCTGGAAATAGTAGAGAAACAAGATGAAAAGAAAGAGGATATGTATGACCGAATTGAGACTAAACTCTAAAGGGTAGAACAGGCCCTACAGTCCAGCCCCATAGTCTCCACTACGTCGGAAGAAGCAGAATTGGGAGATGAGCCAACTCAACTCCACCACATAGCCGATATAGTCGAAGCTCTCCTTCAACAAGCATGGGAAGAAATAGAGAAATCCACCCAAGCTTTAACACAAGTACAAGGAGTACTTGTAGAGAAATGCAGTGCTACAGAACAAGAAAAGATTGCTTTCCAAGTGAAGTTTGATGAATAAAAAGAAAAAATATATCAAGAAAAGGAGCAGTTGCTCATGGAGCAACTCGAAGTAAAATAAGCAGTCAACATAGAACTTCGCTCTATGACAGTCTTAGAAATCAAGGAAAAAGGTTGAGCTACATAGTAGGTAAACTAGCTCACAGAAACCACCCAACAACTACAACAACACATAGCATATTTGGAGCTATGAACTGTACCTAAGACCCCACAAGATGTAAGAGGCCAAAGAGAAACAACCACTAGGATCACAGTTGAAAGGCTAAAGGCTATTACCCTAGAATGTAAGCAACTCATTCATCACAGTTCCCAGACCTATGAAAAACTCACGGAGAACGCAAAATTGAAGGCACTGGAGTCGCAGCTCCAGGAGGTGAAGTATCAAGCCGAAAAGATATAGGCACAACTGAACTCCCTGTCAGCTATGGAAACAGTGAAGTGCTCCCAATAGAAACACACTACAGAAAAGTAAATCCATACTATCCAGAGAAGATTTATGGAGGTAACTGAGAGGCTCTAACCCGTACAAGACAAGGATTATCAATTGTTTACAGAGCTAGAGTAGGTTGTCACTACAGTTGAACAACGTCTAGAGGGACCTATCAATATGCATTCATTCAAGAGTTCATTGAACAGGAGGTCATAGCACAATAGAAAGTCGAAGCAGCTCGAGGTGTTCGAAGCATAACTAGTCAGACCAAAGTGACACGGGACAAGTAACAGGTGAGTGTTGGGGGCTTGTTGGCCCTTGACAAGTTTTGGGAGATCCTTTGTAAAGTTTGACCTATTTTGGGACTTCGATAGCCTATTGAATATGGAACGCAAGATGAAGCAAAGATAATGGGATCTCAACCCCTTTTTGTGTCCTTTTTGGGATTTGGGAATATGTAATGGGTATGGGATGTTGGCCCATGGGTTTGCCCATGTTTAGGCCTATTTTGTAAAGTACAAATAAATGTCTATGCAATGTAAGAAGGGGCATCTATGTGATGTATGGACGATAAGCTAAGTTCTAAGGGAAAGTTTGGTTTGTAGATTCTCTGTGCATATTGTGAGAAATTGTAGAGCTAAGTGCAAGTGGTTGTAGCAGACTGTGAAAGGCTTTGCGCTAGACCTAGCTCGGGGAAGGAGGATCTGGTGAGGTGCACGCAGATCTCCTATCCTATGAGGAGAGGTTTTTTGTGGATTTGTGCATGTATATAACTGATTGAAGCTAATAAATAAGAAGAGTTGGTGGACGTAGCCACAGGGTGGGGGTAAACCACATAAATATTGTGTTATTCTTCTCTGTGCGATGATCTGATGTATTTATGTGTTATTTTCTAAGTGATTGATTTAGATAGATAGATATATTTGTTTATTCTTTCTGCTTATGATGAATCTGGATGTTAGATCTGATATAGGTGAATGTGCTTAGTTCTTGAATTTACCAGATCTGATCCATTTATTTATGCTAAGTGCTTAGATACATTAGATCTGGGTGAATTCTACGATGCTCTATTTTATCTACGAAGTAGATATTGGGTAAATAATGGTGAAATCATAGTGCTAAGTTCTCTATTAAGTATTGTAGTCACATATCTATGTCCCATCTAAGATTGTAAACACCTGAGTCCTGCAACCACCCCTGCCTCTACCTCGGGTGAGACTTCATCTACTTCACAGGTGTTGTCGAAAGGGCCAATAGTTAGGGGTTTTTTGGTGTGATATTGTAGCGTCGAACCTTGGGTATGCCCCTATGCCAACAGGAGTCATAAACACTATGCTCATTGAAGGCATGTAAGCTACCTATCAGACAAAGGACTTGTTTAATGATGAAGAGAAGAATAAAGGATTTAACATAAAGATGAATATTTACTAAGAAAATATCCTCTCTACAAAGAGAGATTAAATGTGTTGTTGGATTACTGAGAGGGGGGGGGGTGTGAATTAGTACTATAGAAATATAATCATTTTTAACCATATAATGCAAGTGTTATATCAATGTATAATTATCATCCAATAATTGCAGAGAAAATAAACAATGAACAAATGAGCAATCATACACATACACAGTACACCAGTGTTTTTACGTGGAAACCCAAAGAAGGAGAAAACCATGGAATGTCTTTTATTATATGTCTTTAAGAATTACATACATTGGAAGCACCAACTTCCTTCGTTTTCTAGCTGCAACTAAAATAAGGCTCCAACTCCCTAGTTTCAAAGGCTACAACCTAAGGGAAGCTCCAAATCCCCAATTATCTGGCTACAACCAGAGGGAGGCTACAACCCTCTATTCTCTTTGGCTAAAACCAGAAGGTGGCTACAACCACCTTTCCTTGCCTCATCCAACTGCCTTGATGTAGAAGTAGAATGATGGAACCACTGTCACACTATCACTGTGAGATATATTGTTGTAAACCTGTACCAGTCATCCTGTAAGCAACCTGTAACAACTTGTACCAATAACCTATGCCAACATGTACCATACATCAACTTGTACCTCAACCTATGCCATAAACAAATTCATCAACCAAGCATCAAACCTATACAAATAACATGTCACAATAACCTGTCCAAACAACTTGTAATACACTTGTACCATAAACAAGTGCATCAACCATGCACCAACATGTATCTCAACCTGTATCATCAGCGAGTGCATCAAACATGCACCAAATATGAACCAATCATGCATCAAATACACATAAACTATGACTCATCAATATGTACTAACATCATCAACTATACACCTCATGTATGTGCCAACTCATCAACTACTTATCTCAACCATGTACCCAACATGTACCTCAACCAAAATCCCTCATCAATTTCATCATCCAAAATTGATTTGTAACTATGTAATAGACATGGTGTATATGATCACATACCTGCAAACCTTCCTTTACTTTACCAAGAACAGACTGGCATTTTCATCAAACTTTACTTTAGTCTCACATGACTAATTTTGGATTAGTCAACAACCCTAACTTGCAAAAATCATAACTATGTACCTGCAATGAATAAATATATAAAAATAGTACACAATTTTATTCAGTGTATTTTGTGCAACTCCTATAGGTTTCACTATTTGGATCCTCTTAGAAAAGGATTTATAGAAAAAATGGCATACCTTATTGAATTTTGGCTTATTCTAGAGAGCTAACTTGTAGAGCGTGCCCCGCACTGAATATTTTTTGTATGGATCTAAAAATTGTACATAGAATACTATAGAATGTAATCTAACCAATACATTTAATCTTACTAAATTTTGAACCGTTATGAATAATTTATGACGTTTTTACCCGAAACACCTGTTTTATACTAGTTTCAGGACTAGACAAAAACCCTATTTTCCACTAAGTGTAACTCCAAAAATAAAATGACCCACAATATGAATTTTTTATCACAGCTACTTGGATATGTTTTCTTAATTGCCTCCCAATTTCATGATCTAAATCATTCTATAAAACATGTTATTGTGAAAATGGTGAGATGACCTGTAAATAACATACCTTAGAAAACATCATCAAAAGAAATTATCCTCCCTTGAATTTCGGCCTTCTTTACTTCATCTTCCCTCTGAAATTCAGATTAGATATCCTTTGGTTACCTTAGTCACTTGTAGATATTCAATATTCTCAAGTGTGATTAAAAATGGGAGACCCTTGCCTCTTATTTATACTTTCATGTTTCTTTCTCAAGGTGTTACTTTCTAACCATCTTAACCTGCTTTCCTTATTTTAGGGCTAACCCACTTCTAACCACTTGTCCACTTAGTAATTTCTCCATTAAATTTATTATTTAAATACTTTATTTTTCATCCACTTTGACTTATAGTACATGCATCACTTCACTTTATTATCTAAATTACCTTCTAACCATCTTAACCCACATTCGTTATTTTAGGGCCAACCTACTTCTAACCACTTGTCCAATTAGTAATTTCTCCATTAACTTTATGATTTAAATAATTTATTTTATATCCACTTTGAATTATAGTACACTCATCACTTCACTTTATTATTTAAATAGTTTCTTTTTTGCAACCACTTTGACTACTTTGACCTTTTGGGGCTTCTAGATGATCCATGAGGGTTCTCCAACTTCACATTGCCATAACTCTCTAACCGTGAGGATTTATGTGAGGTTTCGCATACCACTAGAAATGGAATGACATGTACTATCCATATAGAATATTCTTTCCTAAAAATATATCAAAACTCATACCATTATCCATCAAGAAAAATTGGGTCCATTACCCAAACCTTTTTTCTACTAGAATTTTCTACCGGGCTTTTTTCAAGGGTTGACATCAATGACAACCAAACCAAGTAATCAACAATCTCTCCCTTTGGCATTGATGAAAACACTCTGATGCAATACTGAAGTCATATCACTCATGCTCCCCCTGTGACTATCGCTCCCCCTATAACCATGCCTCTGTGCTCTTTCTCCAAGCATTTACCTTTGCATCTGATAAATCTCTCCCCCTTTTTCATCAATGGCAAAGGTATCTTTCCATCCAAGGATTCTCCCCCTAACTAAATTGTCCTTGGGGATACTCCCCCTGACTAAACTCTTCTTGAAATTGATCCCCCAACCTGCGTTGTCCTCTCTATGGTGCTTCCTCATGTAAATCTAAGACATATAAGATAAGCATTCAAAAGCATTCATTTTGGAGTAGAAATTACTTCGATTCTTTGGAAAAAATACTCAAAGGCTTCCCTTGGAAGAAGTTTTGTAAATATGTTTTCCACTTGTTCTTTTGTTCCCACATATTCAACTCTTATGTTGTTCTCTGCAACCTATTCCCATAGAAAGTGATACTTTATTGGAATGTGCTTCATCTTGGGGTGCATCACCAGGTTCTTTGAGACACTGATGGCACTTGTATTATCACAATAGATTGGAATGGGCTCATCATACTCAACCTGTATATCCAAATAGATTGTTGCTCCACTGGTGCTTCATCAGTGATCAATGCAAACTGCCCAAACTGCATCTGTGTAGGCAATACGCGATGGATCCTTTCCTTTTGGATACAATAATAAAAACCTATCTCCGTTTCTTGAAATTAATCTATAGTTGACCAGAATATATGTCGCAAAAACATGTCTCAAACAAGAAATCATGAAAACTGAAAAAATAGGGCTCAAATATTCATTCAAATCTCCCAATCCATGACACCTGTGTAAAAAATAAAAGAGGTTAATGTTCTTGGTTCCATGCTTGAAAATAAATGGATTTTGAAACTTCATCGTGGTTCATCCAAAAATCCTCCTGGAAGTCAGCTGGTCAAAAATACTAGTTCAGCAGTCCTAGAACGGAGTTTTCGTAGCACATTCTACAACACATTTTGTAGTGCATTTCATAGCACCTATCTAAATTCATAGCACCTGAGCCAGTTCGTAGCGCCAAAGGAAAATCAAGTAACTAGACCCTTCCTAACCTCCAAACAAGACAAAAAATCTCATGGAGTACCTGATGGCTATGAGGTTGATGCTGGTAATTTCAGATTTTCACTCAGATGTTTGCAGGATACCTAACCTCCAACCCTCTTCCTTAACTAGTTCACACCACCAGTTCATAGTGCCAACTCAAATAGAGCTTGCACACTCTGAAGAGGGTATTAGTTGATAATATGACATAATCCTTGGAGAATATGATCAATCTTATGTGTTAACATCTTCTCATAATCTATTCCCTCCACCAGAGAGAATCCTCTAGAAACAATTCTCTCTTTGTGCTTCTCAATTTTCCCGTCAGTTGCATGGTTGATATTGTAGATCCACTTGGAAGCCACCACAGAATTCCCTTTCATTCCTAAAAAAATATCCCGTGACCCACACATCATTCTTCATGATGGATTGATACTCCTACATCATGGCATTTCTCTATACTTGATGATTGGATGCTTCCTCATAATAGGAGGAATTAGAATCAATGATGTGGGTCTTAGCTACAACATAGCTTGAGAAGTCTCATACATGTGTCTCTTCCATCTCCAAGATGTAATAAAGAAACCTTTTGTCCAAAAGTTCTTCTAGTTCTACTTTCTTCTCAAATAGTTTGACTCCATTTAAGTCAAGTAACTCTCTCTGAAGTCTGAAGGATAAACATCTATCCTGGAGGAAATTGTGGCATCATCCTTTTTCATGTGTTTCTATCCTGGGGACATCCCATGCCTTCTTATGTCCTCTACTACCTCTATAGTACTTTACTAAGCAAGGAGAAATATGGGCTCCCGTACAAAGGATCATGGACCTTCAATAGTGAAATAAGAAATATGGCCTCCCGTACTAGAATAATTGTTGGATCATGTTGTCATTGATGCCAATGGTTTGATTGACTGATGTCATTGATTAATGTCCAGTGATTGATTGATGTCAAGTGATTTATTGATGATTGATGAACAATGTATATGTATTTTCCTTAATGAGAATGATAGATGTCAAGTGGAAACCAATCGATGAATATGGATCAATAAGTTATCATTGATATGATGCATAGATAAACATGGATCAATGAGTTGTCATTGATACATGATGAAGATGGATTCATTTTCATATGATGCATATTTTGTTTGATGACTCATTATTTTCTTTTCATGGTTGATAAGAAGTACAAATGGATGAACTCCAAAGTGCTCCCCTTATGGTGAAATCCCTCATGGGAAGACGCTTTGTGATAGAGTTGTGGTTGAGAGAACCCATGCTTGTATGTGGAATAATGAGATTAAGATCGGTGATTTTGTTGGTGAAACTATCCTAGATATATAGTTCTTGTCATGCCATTTCTGGTGGTATGTGGAACGTCACATAAATCCTCATGATTTGAGAGTTATGGAGTTACGAAGTTTAAGGACCCCGATATGATGGCTTGAAGCCCCATAAGGTCAAAGAAGTCAAAGTGATTGAGAAGAATAAATTATTATTTAAATGATAAAGTGAAGTGACAAATCAAGAAATATTATTTAATTATTAAAGGAAGGTGAAAAAATCGAGGAGGAATATTTAAATGATAAAGTAATGGAGAACTTTCTATTTATGGAAAGTGGTTGACCCTAAAAAGAGGAAAATAGGTTAAGTGACCTAAAAATGGGTTAAGTGACCTAGAAGTGGGTTAAGTGATCTAGAATATGAAGAGTATAAATAAGAGGCTAGCTTCTCTTGTGAAGTGTACATTTTTGGAAAAACATTTTGTGAGTATCTCTTGTGTATCTTTTGTGCATATCTCTTGAGCATGATTGAAGCTCTATTTTGAGAAAGAGAGCATGAGGAGGATCTCATGGATGCATCAAAGTTTTGTCAATGTCTAATATCTTGACAACAAAAGTCTCGAAGATTTAGAAACCCTAGTTTCTGAGGTATACAAGGGTTGTAATGGACTAGAGCTTGTACACACGTGGGTTGTATGAAGATAGGGCACGTACAATGGATAAATTCATGGAGATTTGTGTTTGAGTTGATAACTAACTGTTGAAGAGTAAAGTAGGTTCCAAATCTGCATACTATGGGCTCATATCTGTCACTGAGACTCTGGTATGGTGATATTATTGTCTTGATGGATACTATTGCTTTTTGTGTTGTGAATGCTTAGGGCATTCTTGGTATGGTTGTTATGATGCGATTTGTGTTGGCTAATGGAGTGAAAAATACTCTTGTGATTCAGTGGTGATATGATTACTATGGTATACTAGTTTCTTATACATGATTGAGTTATCATTCATATTGATTGGTTGTGGAGCATGAGTAGATTATTGGAGAGTTTGGATGTATTGTGACTAGCTATGGGTCATATTGGACAGTGAAATACAGAAGAGAATGTGATTGCAGGTTGCAGAATATCTGAGCATGTGAAGCAAAGAAAAACCCTATTTTCTCAAAAGCATACGCATGTTGCATTGTAGACTGGCCTCGTACATACGCAAGTTGTAGTGAGCCAGGGTGTGTACACATGCAGGCTGCACTACTAACAGGTCGTGTACCTGTGACAAATTGATATCTGTGGAGGATTGTTGTCTCATCTCAGTTGGTGTTGAGGATGTAAGTTGAGTCTTTCATATAGAGTTGGTTATTTTGTATAGTTGTACTCTATTTAGTTTTTTTTGATAAACCCCAAGGATTCTAGTCCGTAATAAAAATAAAATTGTAGATACATCTTGTGTTCTTTGTGTTCCTTGTGGTGATGACTTATTGATGATATATGTTTTTGATATATGTTGTTGATATATGCTCATATCTAATTGGTTATAAATGACAAAAATGAGTAATGAGTAAATGTTCAATATTAAATAATGAGTTTTGTGTAAGAGGGAAGTTTTTGAAAAAGAGCCCCACACTCATTCACCCACCCTCTAAGTGTGGTAGGTGTGTCCAACAATTGGTATCAGAGCGGGCCTTCACTAGAAGCCTTAACAAGCTTGACAGAGATCCATAGAAACACAAATGGATGATGAAGTTCCAATCCTTGATGAGGAAAACTATTCTACTTGGAGAATAGAAATAGGAGTACATTTGAAGGAAACGGGAGTGGCTATTTGGAAGGCAACCATTGGTGGATCATTTCCCTTGAAGAACAAGTCAAAGTTTGCAGCTCAATGGGAAGGAAATAATAATGATGCATTGGCTCTCAAGACCATTCTTAGTGGACTCTCAAGCCCTATCAAAGAGAGCATGGGACGATGCTCTTCCACCAAGGATATATGGCTAAATCTAGAGTAGACATATCAAAGCAAGAAGGAGAAGGAAGATATTGAAGACCACTCCATCAAGATTATCAAAGGTAAAGAATCGTCAAAAACCCTTGATTGTGTTATTTCAAAATGTGATATCGAAAAAATTTCAAGTGAAGATAGCACAAAGGAAGATCTCAAAAGAATTTCAAATTAAGGTAAAGAATCTCCAAAGACTCTTGATTGCAATGATTCAAAAAGTGATGATGTTGATTTTTTCTCAAGTGAAGAAGAAGATCTAGAAACAATTTGTTTAAATTTTGATGGAAGTTATCCCATGGAAAGAATAGAAGAATGTCTATTAGAACTTCAAAAAGAAGTTGAAGAGGGTTTATATATATATATAAATGATCATTATTATACAAACTATAACTATTTTTCAGATAACACTAAGAAGTTTCTTAGGAGGAGTAAAAGGTAGATATTGAAGTTAAAGGGAATGCTCACAAAACAAGAAGAGAGAAATAAGAATCAACTAGAAGAAAAGGAGGAAGATATCACAAGACTAAAGAATGAAAAAGAAGATATGAAGGTAGATGATGAGATTAGCAAAAGTCTTGAAACTATCGTCCATCTCAAGACCCAAATTGAAGAAGCCAAAAGGGTAGAAGAACTATTGAAGAATCAAATTAATGAAAAGGAAGAGTCATGTGATAAGTTAGAAGCTAAAGTTGTTGACCTTAGAAAGAAGGTAGAGAATTCAAACAAATTCTTGAATAGCTCACAAATCGTTGATGAGATCTTGGAAAGTCAAAGATCACCATATAATAAATCAGGTCTTGGATACAAAGAAGAAGCTACACATGCTAAATCAAGCACCTCAAAGAAGCATGAGGTAAGTCCATAAAAGAAGGAAGACAATGTTGCAAAAAAACCATCTACACAAGGCCAATAAAAATTCAAAAGAACAAAGCAAGGAAGACATCAAGAAGCTATCTTTGGGACACCAAAGAAAAGGTATGAAAGTATTTTTCATGGGCATTGTTATTCATGTAAT
>JZKD02S1097795.1:134908-144932 GCA_000966675.3 Picea glauca
TGGAACGCAAGAAGAAATTCCATGATGAGGACCTCATATATCATGACTAGAAGAAGGAATGAAGTAAGAAAGGGAGACATATTTGAAAAGATTGAAGCTTAGAGCTCAAGTTCTGAGAAGCATGGACACCTTCAGAAGTGGGTGAAGAAGACTAAGAAACCAGAACAAAATGGAAGCCTTAAGGGAAGCTCAAGTAAGTCATCTACTGAGGCATATGTAGGTGATAGTGGTAATAGTCACATACATATGTGGGATGAACTTGACTAGGTCGCATACATACGCGAGCTATCTGTGCAATAGACCACATATATGTGGTGAATCCTAAGAAAAAGGGTTATGCACAGGGGTTGCAGCTTGATGTGATGGTATAACTCTGTGATGCAGGTTCTAACATAGTTTATTACGGGTTTTGACATTGTTTGTTGCAGGTTTTAATGATTCTATATTGGATTATGTAATGTGATGATAAAAATAATGAAAGGCCATCCTGGATGCATGGCACTAACCCATGAGTATAGATTGAGGCATTTTCTGTTGAAGAACAATGTTGGTTATGACAGTGAAGTTATGGCACCTTGGTCATGTGATATATCTTGAGATATCGTTGATCTATAGAAGCATACTTATAGTACATGTGTTTTTGGATTTTTATTATTTGTTGTAGTGAATGGATGATTGATGATGATCTTTTGGTGTACATGGATGGTACTTATTTGAGTTTCATTGACATATCTTATGATGTGTTATTGGAGGCACACTTGTTGGATATCATGATGCATTCATTTGGCATATGGTTGGACTATATATCGAGACATGTAGTTGGTGAGTTGATGTACTTGTTTGGTGCAAGTGGTGATGCATGTTTAGTGCATAAAGGTACACTCATAGATGGTATATGTTTGGATGGTTGGTACTTGGCTAAAAGTACACCATTGGTATTACTTGATTAGCACAACAATTGATATTTGTTTGAGATTCATGATTGTGGCACTTGGTTCATGGTAGAGACATATATTTGGTGATATGACACTTGGTTGTGGAACATGGTTCATGGTGGAGACATATCATGAATGATATGACACTTTCTTGGAATATTGGTAGATGCACATGGTTGGCATATTGATAGATGCACATGGATGGCATGTTGATGGAATCATATGGTTGATACATTTCATTGATGATATATTTTTGTATGATGTTGATGTACATAGGTGATGTGCATGGTGGGAACATTTTGGTACATGATGTACTTGGTTGATATTTTTTTCATGATTCTATATTTTCAAATCTTTGATTCATGATGTATGGTATGGCACAAGAATAGGTCCAAGGATCGTCATAGAGAGATTGGTTTATCTATGATCCGATTGAAGATAGGGGGAGACATACCCATAGGGGGATTCATTATTCTTCCCATGATTCTAGGAGGAGATACTTATCAGATGCATACCTAGAAAAGAGACCTATATTTGAAGAAAAGGCACAAAGGCATAATTCCATGGTAAGTGATGGTCATAAGGGGAGAATGAATGATGTATTTCCAGCATTACATGAGATTGATATCCCTTGTTAAAAAATGGGAGAGATTATTCAGAGGAAGATCAAAGGAATACAAGAAGGGGGAGCAACCCCAAGAGGAGAATGGCCCTTTGTCATTGATGTCAAAGGGGGAGAGATGGTCGCATTGATGTGATTGATTTTTATCAATGGGGAGAGATAGTCATATCGATATGATTGATGACTATTGATGTAGAGCATGCCTTGTCTACATGTTGACATCAATGATTGGTGTTGACATCGATGTTGGTGTTGACATCAATGTTGGTATTGCCATCAATGCCAAAGGGGGAGATTGTTGGATCATGTTGTTATTGATGCCAATGGTTTGATTGATTGATGCCATTGATTGATGTCATTGATTGATTTCAATTGATTAATTAACGATTGATGAACAATGTATATGTATTTTCCTTGATGAGAATGATAGATGTCAAGTGGAAACCAATCGATGAAGATGGATCAATAAGTTATCATTGATATGATGCATAGATAAATATGGATCAATGAGTTTTCATTGATACATGATGAAGATGGATTCATTTGCATATGATTCCTAGTTTTTTTGATGACTCATTATTTTCTTGTGATGGTTGATAAGAACTACAAATGGATGAAATCCAAAGTGGTCCCCTTATGGTGAAATCCCTCACGGGAAGATGCTTTGCGGTTGAATTGTAGTTGAGAGAAACCATGATTGTATGTGGAATAATGAGATGAAGATCAATGATTTTGTTGCTGAAATTATCCTAGATATATAGTGTTTTTCATGCCATTTCTTGTGGTATGTGGAACGTCACATAACTCCTCATGATTTGAGAGTTATGGCATTACGAAGTTAAAGGACCCCGATATGATGGCATGAAGCCCCATAAGATCAAAGAAGTCAAAGTGCTTGAGAAGAAGAAATTATTATTTAAATTATAAAGTGAAGTGACAAAATCAAGAAGGATTATTTAATTATTAAAGAAAAGTGAAAAAATCGAGGAGGAATATTTAAATGATAAAGTAATGGATAACTTTCTATTTATGGAAAGTGGTTAACCCTAAAAAGAGGAAAATAGGTTAAGTGACCTAGAAATGGGTTAAGTGACCTAGAAGTGGGTTAAGTGATCTAGAAGATGAAGAGTATAAATAAGAGGCTAGGGTCTCTTGTGAAGTGTACATTTTTGGAAAAACATTTTGGGAGTATCTCTTGTGTATCTTTTGTTTGTATCTCTTGAGCATGATTGAAGATATATTCTGAGAAAGAGAGCATGAGGAGGATCTCATGGATGCATCAAAGTTTCAACAATGTCTGAGATATTGACGACAAAAGTCTTGAAGCTTCAAAAACCCTAGTTTATGAGGTATACATGGGTTTTAATGGGCCATAGCACATACACATGTGGGTTGTATGAAGACAGGGCGCGTACAGTCGATAAAGTCATGGAGATTTTTGTTTGAGTTGATAACTGACTTCTGAAGACTAAAGCAGGTTCCAAATCTGCATTCTATGGGCTTAGATCTATCATTGAGACTCTAGTATGGTAATATTATTGTCTTGATGGATACTATTGTTTGTTGTGTTGTGAATTCTTAGGAAATTCTTGGTATGGATGCTATGATGTGATTTATGTTGGTTGATGGAGTGAGTAGTACTATTTTGATTCAGTGGTGATATCATTGCTATGATATACTAGTTTCTTATACATGATTGAGTTAGCATTTATATTGATTGTTTATGGAGCATGAGTAAATTATTGGAGAGCTTGGATGTACTATGACTATATGTAGGTCAGATTGGACAGTGAAAGATAGAAGAGAATGTGATTGAAGGTTGCATAAGATCTGAGTATGTGAAGCAAAGAAAAACCCTAATTTCTTAGAAGTATATGCATGTTGCATTGTAGACTGGTCGTGTACATACGTGGGTTGTAGTGAGCCAGGGCGTGTACACACATGGGATGCACTACTGATAGGTCACATACCTATGACAGATTGATATCTATGGAGGATTTTTTCCTCATCTCAGTTGGTTCCGAGGATGTAAGTTGAGTCTTGCATATAGAGTTGGTTCTCTTGTAGATTTTTACTCTATTCAGTTGTTGTTGATAAACCCCAAGGATTGTAGTCCATAATAAAAGAAAATTGTACATACATTTTGTGTTCTTTTTGTTTCTTGTGGTGATGAATTATTGATGATATATGTTGTTGATATATGTTCACATCTAACTGTTTATAAATGACAACAATGAGTAATGAGTAAATGTCCAATATTATCTACTGAGTTTTGCGTAAGATGGAAGCTTTTGAAAAAGAGCCCCACACTCATTCATCCCCCCTCTAAGTGTGGTAGGTGTGTCCAACAATAATAACCAAGATGTAATCCCATAGGGATAAGAACCAAAATGGCATCCTGAACTAGGGATAATAACCAACCAAGAAAATTTGGACTCTTGTACCAGGGATAATGGTACAAGTCATGGGGGTGCCCTTACTAGGGATAATACCCTTCATTATAAAATGCAAGATACTACAGAGTAATGATGAAATCAAATAAGGAATGTAGTACAAAAATTACCTTAGTCTATAATCACGCTCAATATTGCTTTTGGTATTCCTAAGAAAGTTGAGATAGAGAAGAAATCCTCATCATTCTTGCTTACATTCCTTGACTTCTTTTGACATGGATTTTGATCAACATGCTGCTTTCCTTTCTTCCACAAAGGAAAATGATTCACATAGTGGAAAGGGATTGATAATAATGGGAACCTTGCACATCACTAGCTGCAATTCTAGTCTCCTCGATATCCACTAAAGCTTGAATAAGGTGCACTTATAGCACACACTCAAAAGTCACACCAAGGATCATTCTTGAAACAAGTTTTCATAAATTTACTTCAAAAGAAAAAAAAAATCAAACTCAGATTTAGAACTTGGCTAGTATACTTCCTTTAGCATGCCTGAAATTTGATCCCATGATATATCTCAAACTTGGCCAAGCTTCTCCTCAATCTTCTCTTGGGTATACAAAAGATGGCTCCAAAATTTTACCTCAAACTTCGCATGAAATATGCCTATAATTTGGTTCAAAAAGAGGGACCTCAACCTAGGTATGGAACTTACCAAGGTTACTCCTGAAAGAAAACCCTTAAATTCTAGATGTATGTGCCAAGAAGATAATTCCCTGACTTCTAAAATTTTATCTAAAAGATAGCCTTAATTCTTCCATAGAATAGGCCTCATAACATACCTTGAAATCTTCCTTATCACTTATTCAAAAAATAGCCTCAGATCTCGCTAAAATTCAGTGTGCAATTTCATTAGGGGTTGGTCTAATTTTGTGGTTAAATCTGTGGTTAGGTCTCCTTCTATTCGTAGAAGCCCTAGAGGGGTTTCTCCATGTTTTGGTCTCCCTTTTAAGACCCTAATCAAGGATCAACCAATGTTAATAGGCCTGCGGCCAGTCTTAACCTTCACCACAGGGGTTAAGAAAAGGTTTGGCCCTTTCCTTACACCAACGACAGAGGTGTAACTTCCCTTAAAATTCCATGGCCTATCTTCATTGACTGTGGAATAGGTCATCTTCAAGAACACTGCTATGATACCTTGTTGAATTTTTAATGGTGACTCAAGAAAATATAGTTTATTTTCAATTTAGCATTAACTTGAACCATAAACAATGCAACAATACAATAGTTGCAGTAAACCAAGATCACAAAAATAAAAACCATGCACAAGACACAAGAAGTTATCTTTGGAAAACCCTTCTCAAACAAGGGGAAAACCCATCAACCCTTTGCTATATTTCCAAGAGAAGAAACACTCTCCAATGAAAAGTATGGGCGCCAACAAAGGTGGCCCTCAAGACAAAAAATTATCACACACAATAGGTTTCTCTATGACCAAGAAAGATAGCGCAAGAGAAGTGCACACCAAATTTCATCTGTCCAAGTACAAGGAAATGTGTTCTATGTTGTGAGTGAGATAATCCTCAATGGGGATATATCTCTCTAATATATACATGACCTAACTCAATGATTAGACACGTCTCTTCATTGGCACAATAAGGATGACTTGTACAAATCAATAATACAATTGTTCGTTTACATAATATTATTTGTCTTTACACAGTAGGGTTGACATGTACCCTTCACAATACAAATTAGGGTTTTACAATAATCTTACTATTAGACAATATAGCAAAGAATATCATAAACATCCTCTAGTGTTCTTCCACTAGGGGAAAGTCCACATGTGCTCATCCACAAGGGACGACACTATCAACATATCAACTCAACTAAATCCACAGAAGTATGAATTGGAGAGCCATCTCAAGTCAACTCAACTAAGTCCATAGGAATATGGAAAGAGACCAACACAAGTCATCTCAACTTAGTCCAGAGGAGTATGAATCACCTCTCACATAGGAGTTATCACAGATCATCTCAACCTAGTCCAGAGGAGTAAAATATGGAGAATGTCTCATGAAGCTACAATCATCATCACTCCCTCTCATCTAGGGAGGCATTCTCCACAAGGTCAAGTCTCTCAAAGAAGTACTCAAACTTCATCCTAGAAAGTGATTTGGTGAAGACATCTACAACTTGCTCGTGTGTAGGAAGGTACTTCACATGTACTTCTTTCCTCTACACTATATCTCTGATTTAATGGTATTGGATCTCGATGTGTTTCGATTTATCATGAAACACAGAATTCTCTAAGAGCTTCACATGGCTCTGATTATAACAATGGATAATGGTGGAATCCATATCATGTCCAAATAAGTCTGCAAGGAGATTTCCAATCCACACTACTTCATGGACTGCCACACATAATGAAATGTACTCTAATCATGCAGTACTCAAAGCCATATAAGTGTGTTTCCTGTTGCACTAGGAAACCATGGCAGATCCCAAAGTGAAACAACAACTGGAGGGTCTATTCTGATCCACTATGATCCCTTCCCAATATACATCACCATATCTCTGAAATCTTATGTCTACATGGGAGGCATATCTCAGTCCATAACCAACTATGCCTCGTAAATATTTCAACACATGCTTTGATGCTATCAAATGTTTCTATCTCGTATGACTCATAAACTGGCTGAGTAAACATACTACATAGCATATATCAAGTTTGGTGTTAACCAGATACATCAATGATCCAATCAACTGTCTGTAAATATGTGGATAAATCTTTCCTAAATCGGACTAATTCTAGCTCAGTTTCTTCATATTCATCACCATTAGTGTAGCCATGGGATTGCAATATGTCATCCTGAATTTCTTCAATATCTCAACTGTGTATTTCCCTTGACTCAGAAGAATCTCATCAGTTTTCTACCACACTTCTATTCCTAATAAGTAGTGCATCATACCAATGTCCTTCATATCGAATTCATAATCCAATGCATGCTTGCATTCAACAATAAGGTTGTTTGAACCGGTGAGGAATAAGTCATCAACATATAGGAAAAAAATCAAGCATGCATCACCAACAATGTTGTAGTATAGGCTAGGATAAAAAACACTCTTATTGAATCTCAAACTCATCAAGTATCCATAAATCTTCTCATACCATGCATGAGGTGCATGTTCTATTCCATACAGGGCTTTGTTCAACCTGCACACATGAGACTCCTTCTTATGTATCACAAATCCATATGGTTGTTCGATGTAAACTTCTTCCTCAATATCTCCATTGATAAATGTTTTCTTCACATCCATCTGATGTAGTCTTCAACCCATGGATTCGGCAAGGGAAATAATTGCATGGATGGAAGTGTATTGGGAAACAGGAGCAAATGTTTTCTCATAATCTATTCCCTCCACTAGAGAGAATCCTCTAGAAACAATTCTTGCTTTGTGCTTCTCTATGCTCCCATAAACTGCATGTTTGATCTTGTATATCCTCTTGGAAGTCACCACAAACTTCCCTTTTGGTCTTGGAAAAATATCCCACACATCATTCTTCATGATGGACCGATACTCCTCTATCATGGCATCTCTCTATACTAGATGACTAGATTATTCCTTATAATAGGAGGATGCAGAATCAATGATGTGGCTCATAGCTACAACATATCTTGAGAATTCTCATACATGTCTCTTTGTTATATGAAAGATTTCATAAAGAAACCTTTTTTCCACAAGTTATGCTATTTCTATTTTCTTCTCAAATAGTTTGACTCCCTTTGAGTCAAGTGACTCCCTCTAAAGTCTGAAGGATAAACATCTATCTTGGAGGAAATTGTGCCATCATCTGTTTTCCTATGTTTCTATCCTGGAGACATCTGATGCCTCCTTAGGTCCTCTACTACCTTTATAGTAATTTAATAAGAAAGGAGAAATATGGGCTCTTGTACCAAGGATCATAGCCCTTCAATAGTGAAATAAGAAATCTAGTGTCTCATACTAGAATAATAACCAAGATGGCCTCCCGCAGGGATAACAACCAAAATGGTCTCTTGAACTACGAATAATAAGCAACCAAGAAAATTTGGACTCCCATACCAAGGATAATGTTCCAAGTCATGAGGGCCCCCATACTAGGGATATTACCCTTCATTATAAAATCCAAGCTACTAGAAAGTAATGATGAAATAAAATAAGAAATGTAGTACATAACTTACCTTAGTCTACAATCACACTCAATATTACTTTTGGTCCTCCTGATAAGTCTGAGATAGAGAAGAACTCCTTGTCATTATTTCTTGCATTCCTTGACTTCTTTTAAGGTTGTATTTGATCAACATGTTGTTTTCCTTTATTCCAAAAAGGACAATGATTCGCATAGTTGCAATGGCTTGATCCTAATGGGAACCTTGTACATCACTAGTTGCAAGTACAGTCTCCTCGATATACACTAAATATTGAATAAGGGGCACTTATAGCACACACTCAAACGTCACGCCAAGGATCATTCTTCAAACAAGTTTTCATAAATTTACTTTAAAAAAAAATGTCTTCAAACTCAAGTTTAGAACTTGGATAGTATACTTCCTATAACAGGCCTAGAATTTGAGCCCAAGATAGATCTCAATCTTGGCCTGGATGCTCCTCAATATTCGCTTGGGTATAAAAAAGATGGCTCCAAACGATGCCCTCAAACTTCGCATGAAATATGCATGTAATTTTATTCAAAAAGAGGGACCTCAAACCAGGCCTAGAACTTGCCAAGGTTACTCTTGAATGACAACCCTTAAATTCTAGATTTATGTGCCAAGAAGAGAAGTCCTTGACTTCTGAAATTTTCTCTAGAAGATAACCTTAATTCTGCCATAGAATAGGCCTTAGAACAGACTTTGAAATCTGCCTTATCACTTGTTGAAAAAATAGCCTCAGATCTCCTTCAAAATTCGATTTGCAATTTTGTTAGGGGTCAGTTTGAGTTTGCGGTTAGGGCTTATTATATCTACAACAACCCTAGATGGGATTATTCATGTTGTGGTCTCCCTTGTAAGACCCTAATAAAGTCTTGACCAAGGCTAGTAGGACTACAACCAGTCTTAACCTTCACCACATGGGTTAAGAAAAGGATCAACACTTTCCTTAAAACAATGACAGGGGTCTAGTAGCCCTTAAAATTCCACGACCTTTCTTCATTGACTATGCAATAGGTCATCTTCAAGAACACTGCTCTGATACCATGTTGAATTTTTAATGGTGACTCAAGCACATGTAGTTTCTTTTGAATTTAGCATGGAATTGAACCATAAGCAATGTAGAAACAAAATAGTTTTAGTAAACCAAGATTTCAAGAAGAATAACCATGCACAAGACACAAGAATCTATGATAGGAAAACCCTTCTCAAACAAGGGGAAAACCCATCAACCCTTTGCTATATTTCCAAGAGAAGAATCCCTCTCCACCAAAATGTATGGGTGCCAACAAAGGTGGTGTGAAGCCCTAATATTGGCTCATTAACCCTTAATTGGGGCATATTAGATTAGTAATGTTATTTTATCTATGTCAGCTTTAGGCCATTAGTTGTAATTATACCTCCTAGTATCCTATATATACCAAGGAGACATTTTCATTTTGAATCATCTTGTACTTGAAAATTTAAGGGGGGTAAAAGGAGGTTGCCCCCTCGAAGAGGATTATTATCTGAAATGATATCTTTTTCAATGCATTGAGTAGTTTTCCTGAGGTTTTTCTATGCTATATTGATGTTTGGTTCTTAACATATGGTATTAGAGCTCAAGGTCTTGGGGTTTCGTTGCTACATCTGAGACACCATGGAATTTTCACTATAAATTTTTTTCTACAATGGTTCAAAAGGAATGGCTTGGAAGATATTTAGAATATGGATCAAGGTACGGTGGGTTCAAAATTTATCTCCTGAGGCCTTATAATTTCGGAGATACATCCTATACAAGATAGGGTTCTGGAATCATCCTGAAATGAGTCATTGCGAAATTTTCACTATAAAACATTTTCTGTAACATTTCAGACATTGAAATTTGGAGGAAATTTA
>JZKD02S1097818.1:0-13077 GCA_000966675.3 Picea glauca
ACCAAATCCCCTTTTGCGGATTGGTCATCGGACAATTATAAAGGGCAGAATAAGAAGTCAGCCCCAACAGTTATTATTGAAGACCCAGAATTAATTAAAGGTGGGTTTACCCACCTAGAGTGAGAGGTCGGTCTTGCCAGTGAAACCCCTCTCACACGTGCTAGTCTTGTATAAATAAGAGGCTAGCGCCTCACTTCTAAGACACAATTCACTTGCTCATTTCTCTTATGAGGTAAGCTGCAATTACCAGAGAGAGGAGAAGAAGAGTGGCGCATCTCTTGGGGAGGACTTTCTGTATTTGTTTGAGTTATCTCTTGAACATTGTATAAGCTATTTATGAGAAGGAAGTTTTTGCTGGGTTTTCTTCCCCTAGAGGGTTCCCCAGCATAAATGTTGTGTCTCTTGTGAATGCGTATTTCTTAGTGATCTTGTTCTTATGATGCTCTTATCTATTGAAATGCAAAGAACTATAATAATGGCATAAACATTAACATGGTTTCAGAGCCAACCTGAAGGAAGCATATTTCGCAAGAAGAAAAACGTCACTGTTACCGTACCCAAAAATTAGGGTTTTGCAAAAGTGAATCTTTTCAGCTCCCTAACCACCTAGAAAGCTGCGCCCTCCCCCAAGGATCATTTTGGCACTTAGAGCGCACCTTTTTAGTAGCTAGATCTCCTGGAAAGTGAAACCCTAGTTTCACAAAGTACCAGAAAACCAAAAGTACCAGAAGTACCAGAAAACCAGAAGCACCAGTCCAGAAATCCGCAGATCAAGTTTGAGGGGGTAAAAGTTGGATTTTCGAAATTCCGACTGCACTAGCTAACTCGCTTCATCTCCTCGCATCTATCCCCTGGATCAGAATTTCAAAATTCAAAGTTTGAAAAATTAGGGTTTCCTCATAAAACCCTAAGTTGCAGTTGCAGTACCAGTTGCAGTTGCAGCCGTAGAACTAGTTGCAATCACCCTTGAAGTTATCTCAAGAGTTGATTACCGCCGCTACTAGATGGAGCCACTACCTGCAAATGCTATCAGAGGTATGTACTTACATATGTTTAATGGTTAAACCNTACCGTACCCAAAAATTAGGGTTTTGCAAAAGTGAATCTTTTCAGCTCCCTAACCACCTAGAAAGCTGCGCCCTCCCCCAAGGATCATTTTGGCACTTAGAGCACACCTTTTCAGGGGATAGATCTCCCGGAAAGTGAAACCATAGTTTCAAAAAGTACCAGAAAACCAGAGTACCAGAAGTACCAGAAGTACCAGAAGTACCAGAGTACCAGAAGTACCAGAAAACCAGAAGCACCAATCTAGAAATCTGCAGATCAAGTTTGAGGGGGTAAAAGTTGGATTTTTGAAATTCTGACTGCACCAGCTAACTCGCCTCAACTCAGCGCATCTATCCCCTGGATCAGAATTTCAAAATATCAAAGTTTGAAAAATTAGGGTTTCCTCATAAAACCGTAAGTTGCAGTTGCAGTTGCAGTCTCAGTACCAGTTGCAGTTGCAGTACCAATTGTAGTTGCAGTACCAGTTGCAGTTGCAGCTATAGAACCAGTTGCAATCACCCTTGAAGTTATCTCAAGAGTTGATTACCGCTGCTACCCGATGGAGCCACTACCTGCAAATGCTATCAGAGGTATGTACTTACATATGTTTAATGGTTAAACCCTAAAGAGTATTTGCAGGAGAAGGCATCTTTTGCCATAGATCCAGAAGGATCTCAAGATCCAACACATTCAGAGGAATGATGCAACCCAGGTGTGATTATTTTGATATACATCTATTTGTCATAACATTATCAGTGTTGCATGTTGAAGCTATGATCAAATTATTAGAAGAATTGAAAGTTTATCACAGAGCTTATCCTCTAAACTAACCTTTTGTCAAGTTAGTGTATTGTCTTAGTACAAAAGATAGGTTGAAGAAAGCACTCGTCACTTGAGTGAATGAGACTTGGAAGAAAAGCAAGCACTCATTCTTGAGGACAATGCTCCAGGTTTGATTAATCAAGATTCAAAGGTACACATGACAAGCTGATGACTTTAGTTGAGATAGCAATCGTCGTAAAGTATTATACTTGATAGCATGTGAGAATGTAGATGTANTTGTGAAGTGGTACATCGAGCTACCTGGGGGAACCTACGAAACTTTCAGTCAGATGGTCTTGTTTTTTCTCAATCACTTCCAACTACCAGTTCGTTACAATGTTGTCCTAGAACTCTTATCAACTCTTTGGCAAGATAAAGCCACCCATATTTATAATCATATTCAAGAGTGGTGTAGACGGAAGAAGTTTATTATTTAGTCTACATTCATCCAGATTTTTTGTTGGAATGGTTCCTCGAGTCTTTATTTCCTTACATTTATAAGGATGTTTCTACATATTGAGTGACAAATGAGGAAGAATCCATATTCAAATCCAGACAATTGGACCTTATATATGCTCAAGATGGGATGATTTATGAAATTATCCCTCACACACCATGGTAAAATTAAGATCCTAGACAAAGGCCCAAGCCTCATGTCGATGGCATCGTAGGCTCCACAAATGCTAAGACTACAGACCGGGTGACAAACCGGATAAAATATTTGTCCCTTAACCAATCTATAGAAGGAAAAGCTAAGGCTTCATCCTCCACCACCCCGTCATCGGGTGTGCATTTTTTATAGTAGTTTTCAAACCCAAATAGTAACCAACAATCGGGAGGGAACAAGAGGAAAGGATGTGGTAATAATTGTAAGGGTGGAAATAATAATAACAATAAATCCAAGGATGATAATAATGATGATAAATCGAATAATAATTCTAGTGAGGGCAAGAAAGAAAAGAAGAAGGTGAATTTTCCTTGTGAAATTTGTAAATATGATCACCTTACCCACTTGTGCCCCAAAATCTAGGAATTCTCATAGCGCAACAGCCTACTGTGTTGACTAACCCGTTTCCACATAAATAATATATGGCCTCGGGGACCTCTAACACTGAAAATGTGTCAAGCGGGATTCAAAACTCCTCAGCACATGATGGTGGCCATATTTTTGTTAATATGGTTAAGTCTCGAATTGATGTAGCCATTTGATCTCATGATTATGGTTCTTTACAGACTGGTTTAGGTCTAGAGCCTCCTTCTCCCTCGAAAACACCTTTGCAGGTTGATAAGTCGAAACCTTCACCTCTTATTCTGAAAGGAGTACATAAGCACTCTACCCACAATCTTAATGTCAAATCTACCCAAAATTACTCGACTTTCGAGGATTTGGGCCAAACCCTGTGCACAATGTTGGATTTGGAGGTACTCGAGAGATGTCTTTCACAGAGGAACGCCTTGCTATATGTGTTAGGAGATCTAGACCTATGTGGCTCAAAGGTTATCAATTTTGATGTCATGGACGTTAAGCCTCACTTACCTTACCATGTGGCCTTTCAAATCCATGTGGAGTACACTAAAGTTACCATCAAGCGTACTGTAATTGATGAAGATGCTTCGACATCCATGATGTCTCTAGTCTGTTGGAAAGCCATTAGATATTCTCCACTGTCTCAATCCATGACCATGTTAACTTCATTTGATGGGAGTTCTTTTAGAACCCATGGTATCCTTCCTGCTTTCTTGGTCCAGTAAGGTGGAAAGACTGTGGAGGTCATTGTCAAGGTGGTTGATGTACCTCTCGAATACAATATACTATTAGGGAGTAATTGGACTTATGTTATGATAATCATTCTGTCGTCGGTTTTTCGCATTCTATGCTTTCCTCATGAAGGAAAGATTGTGAAAATTGACCATTTATCCTTTGCGCATCCTTGTCCTAATGCATCAGTGGACCTTCGGTCCCCCTTATTGATAATTCTCAGTAGGAAAATAAGAATGTTGGTGTCGATATTTATTCCTTCTTGATGGGTACTTTTTATTTAACGACACTGGTTGCATATGTTAATTCTATCTCTGGTGAGTCTTCATCATCAATGAGGTCCATTCATTTATGTATTTCATATTTCAACGACCCTTGGACCCTACCTTTCCCAACTATGTCGTACGAAGGTCATTCGCACATCACAATGGCGATGCCATTGTCCGCAGTATAAGTTTTGTATCAGGATATTCTAGAAGCTACAGCTTAGATAGATCCTTCCTCCTTGCAGACAGACAAGGTGGATCTCATCTTAGATCCCATATAGGTCATCCAATCATATTTTTCACATGATTTCCTTGACGATACTTTACCCTCGAATGAAGCCATCTTAGAGACTATGTATGTTCCTGATAGGTCTGTCAGCACTTGGTAAATTTCCTAGAGGTTGAAATAGAAGAAATCTACAAAGGTAACTTTATCCAACCACTTTTAAAGCTAGGATCTAGCCCTTCCAGCTTTAGAGAGGGATCTCTCTATATGATTTAGCTATGTTTCCAATTTTAGATATTAGGCTAGGTAAAGAAAAAGGTAGGTTTTGTTGTCAAAGTGTTGTTTGAATTGGTTGAGACAGTCTACACCTCCATTGGGCTATGGGGTCTGTGTTATAATAAACATGAGATATAAACCAGAAACGCAAAGGAAGATTCTACAGGGCGAGATAATATACTCACTGGATCTTTTAGTAGCTTAAATGATGGGCAGAAGAAAAGATGAGAAAGATAAATTCAACTAAGAAGCAGTTAATAATTTCTTAATTGAAAACACCAGAAGATAAACACTAAAATCATTTGAGTCAGAAACAGGGTATCCAAGATAAATCCTGCAACATTCGTTACTCTTAAAGATTAGTTTCAGAAAAAAAATATGATCACAAAGAAAGAATAACATTTAACTTAGAGAATAACATCACCAGTGAATACATGCAAGAATTCTGTAAAGTGCCTCCTTTTTATTAATGGAAGATCTCTTCAAAAATGTACAGTCTGATAGTGTCAAGATGTGAATATCAACAACCCTCAATACTTCGAAAGGTGAAGTATTTGTAACTCAAATTACAAACGTTCCTGTCATAACTGATCAGGATGTGCTAATTCTATTTTTAGCCTAACTAATTTAACGAATCTCCTAACTTTCAAAACTGCTTGATGACTTGGTGAAACTGCACACTAAATTTCTGGGTAGACCATTGATGAAGCCTTTGCACGACCTCATCTGACTAGACAGGTGACTGGTCCTGGACAGCTCATCTGCTAATCGAGCAGATCGCAGAGTTCCTCCCATCGGAGATGACTAGGCACGGTGACTTTGAGCAGTCTTCGATACACTTCATCCATTTCTGTATACTTGGCGAATGTAGGCTTAGTGAGGAATATGTATCGAATCTCATGTTGGATACTGATGTCCAACTGAAGGGCATCCAGGAATGCTTTTTCAGTGATGCTCCCTTGTATGCCTGCAAACTTTGAACTGTCCTTGGACACCTCAGCCAATCTCTTCTTGTAATCCGGAAGTGTCATCAATTTATCATTAATAACCTTCAGACCAGGTAGACCTTTCTTTTGGAGAGCCTCAATCTTATTGAAGAACCTTTGTACCCCCTGGTCCATGATCTGAACCTTTTGTTCCAGTTGAAGAATTAATCCTCTCTTGGTCAAAACTCTTTTGACCTAAAGTATGGTCTTTGTTCTATCTTCGATATTCAGCTATTCTAGATCTTCTCTGGTCTTAGAATTGAGGAATTTGATGATATCATTTGCCTGAGTTGGTCTATCTCCCAATTCTACTCTGATCTTTTCAATGGCCTGTTTTCTCCTCTGGACCAACTCATTCTACTCAAACATAATTTGGATCATGGGCCATATCTCATTTATGGACTTTGTGATGTCTTTCCATACATTCTCTTTGACCTCAGCCAAAGTCTCCCCTGCCACTATTTGCTTTTGAAGTTGTTGTAGCTCCTTCTTGAGCTGCTCAGTTACCTGCTTTTCCTTGGAGAGACTGGTCTGGAATGAAGTTTTGAGTTCTTGTAGGTTCTCAACTTCCTTTTTAAGCTTGTTGATCTCTATCTCCTGCAGGTTCATCTTTTCCATGGATTTGGCTAGGTCGGCTGTCTTCTCTTGGGATGTCACTAGGATTGCAGACGGGACTGTTGTCACTGCTGTTGTGATTGCTCCTAAAATTGGAATGGCACTCAATGGAATGACTTCCATTGGCTTCATTTGCTCCTTTTATTTTAATAATCTCGCCATCCCAGCTTCCATCTCTTTGAGCTGTGCATTCTGCTCCATGAGCAGCTTGAGCATTTTGTCCTTCTCGCCTTCTTTCTCTGCTATCTCCTTCACCTGCGAGTCGTCTATGGGTGGGAGCTTCAGTTGTTTCCTCAAGGAGGTGATGTCTGCATTCTTCTTCTTTATCATCTCCTCTGCATATTTGATGTTCGAAGGATCATAGCCGATATTGAGGACTAGCTCCTCCAAAGTCTTGATTCTATTGTCCTTTGCAAAGGACGATATCTTCTCCAGCTTGAGCTGCGTTTGAGAATTGTTGAGCGACACCTGCAACTTGGCTACAGAAGCAGAAGCATGCGCCAATGTATGGAATACCATCTCCCCTGTCTGTTTGTGCAGATCCATTTGATCTACTGGGTGCACGTCCTTCATCTGGAATTCGAAGGTGGCCTTCTTGTAGTCTGTGATCACCTTAGGGTCTGGTACCTGCGCCTGGAGGAAGGCCATGTGCATCCTGCCTTTTTCTATGTCAAATGCAGACAACAGCCTATGTTGCGCAGTCGACGTCTTCTTTCGAAACTGAGCGTAAGTACTGCTGGTAAGGGTCTGATTCTTTTTCTTAATCAGCTCGTACTTCTCGAAAATGCTCAACTTGGGCCTAGTCTTGCCCGGCTGAGAGTCCAGTGGGGAGTCTGAGGATTTCCTTGGCACTGCTGGAGTGATGTCCTTATGTAGGCTTGAGCCAAAAGGTGGGATGACAGACATGACCACTATGGTAGGTGGGGCTTCTTTCTCCCCCGTAGGGCCGGGAACTGTGGTTGTCTTGGGCCTCTTAGTGTGCAACTGGAATTCTTCAGACGATACCTCCGTGACATACGGAGATAACTCTTGTCGAGGCCTTTTTTCCTTAGGGACCTATGTCATGGTAGTTGGTGGCACAGTGGTCAGGGGAACCTTCTATTCCACTTCGATCAAGGTGTCAGGAACCCACACAGTCTGATTGGAAATTTTCTCAATTTCAGGCGTAGCTTCATGAACATACGGGATGTTTTTGTTCTTCACCCGCATTTCTGAGATGATCCCGCAGGGATCATAATGCCAAGGGAAGCTTAAGAAAAACTTCATCTCTTTCAACATCCTGTCATCTTCTTCCGTAATGCCTCGACTGTTGCAGATGAAGGAGCCAATTTGCCCCTTGATTCGAAGCTGCTTCTTTTTCTTCAATGATACGAAATGAATATCATCTGAATTCATGATCTGCCTTATGTATTCTAAAGCAAAGATTCTTACCGACACATATTTGGGTAGTTTATAGGGTGCCAACTCACACCAGTATACTCTGATTTCGGAATGGTTTTGATACAGGTACCAATCCCCGGTCTTTGTGTTGTCTGAGAGATGCAAGATTCTCTGGACTTCGTCATTTATTCGAGGCTCGGGCCTTCCGCTCAACATGCTTACCACAGGGTGGTAGAAAAGATCGATGAATGCCTTGAATCTATACTCTGTGGAGTTATGCTTCAGCAAAGAGGTCCATGTTGTGACTGCCTGAGGCCTTCCATCTGCGTCCATCTTCTGCATGGAAAAACTAAATTTATCTGCTTGAAAGTAGACAAACATGTATGCCAGTATAGACGAGTATTTGAACATGCCTTCCGTGCCAAAGTTCACAAACTGTTCGTGAATATTGTCTGCCAAGAAGGTGTTGAAATCAAACTGGGTGGTGGGCTTCTCATCAGTGGAGAAAATGGATAGAAAACCCAGAATGGGCTCATCTACCCATTGGTCGGAATAGTACTCTAACATAGCACAAAGGGAGGAAATGACCTGGTTTCCCTTGGTGGATAACATGGACGACGGGTAAGGGGGATTGGTGGAAGGGAATTGAGCGGAGGTAGGAAGGAAAAGCTCGAATATTTGAGCTCTTTGGGGAAAATTCATCTTCTGATACAACTCTGTAAGGATTTCTAGGTTGAAAGGAGACGCAAAGTCTGCACGAGGAATTTGCATCATCTGGTATATGTCTTCGAGTGTGATGAGGAACAGGGTGTCTCCGGATGAGGATATGACAGCTCTCTGTTCGGGAATATAGTGAGCTTGGCATTTAAGTGCGAACTCGGGAAAATGGTGGATCTGGGGAAAAAGGTAAAGGGGTAAATTGGACTCCCAGAGTATAATTTCATCGCTCTGGTCCAGGAAAACCTCCCTGGGCCATGACTGGAGGTCTAAGAAATCGAAATCACATTTGGTATCTGCGATCAATCTGTCTTTGTCGACCAGTGGGATATTGTCCAGGTCGACAGGAGGTGGGAGAAAAGGATTCTCCTCTCCTTCTGCTTGTCTTGGCTTTGGCGCCATCTCTGCAACAGTACCTGCAATAAACACAAAGTTAGTGGGGTCGACTGACTGTGGATGAAGGCGACGGGATGTAATGGAGGATCAAGCTATGAGTTTCTCTGGTGCAACGAGTGAACCACAAAAGTAGGGGAAAACAGTAATTTTATTTAAAAAATTGGGTCGGTTGGGTGTGGGAGACAGGTCAGCTAGATAACGGATAGGTTATCCAGTAATAAATGGACAACGGGCCACTTGGGGGTGAGATGGCAGATGACGGTGGCCGAAACATACGNTATCCAAGATAAATCCTGCAACATTCGTTACTCTTAAAGATTAGTTTCAGAAAACAATATGATCACAAAGAAAGAATAACATTTAACTTAGAGAATAACATCACCAGTGAATACACGCAAGAATCATGTAAAGTGCCTCCTTTTTATTAATGGAAGATCTCTTCAAAAATGTATAGTCTGATAGTGTCAAGGTGTGAAGATCAACAACCCTCAATACTTCGAAAGGTGAAGTATTTGTAACTCAAATTACAAACGTTCCTATCATAACTGATCAGGACATGCTAATTCTATTTTTAGCCTAACTAATTTAACGAATCTCCTAACTTTCAAAACTGCTTGATGACTTGGTGACACTGCACGCTAAATTTCTGGGTAGACCATTGATGAAGCCTTTGCACGACCTCATCTGACTAGACAGGTGACTGGTCCTGGACAACTCATCTACTAATCGAGCAGATCGCAGAGTTCCTCCCATCGGAGATGACTAGGCACAGTGACTTTGAGCAGTCTTCGATACACTTCATCCATTTCTGTATACTTGGCGAATGTAGGCTTAGTGAGGAATATGTATCGAATCTCGTGTTGGATACTGATGTCCAACTGAAGGGGATCCAGGAATGCTTTTTCAGTGATGCTCCCTTGTATGCCTGCAAACTTTGAACTGTCCTTGGACACCGCAGCCAATCTCTTCTTGTAATCCGGAAGTGTCATCAGTTTATCATTAATAACCTTCAGACCAGGTAGACCTTTCTTTTGGAGAGCCTCAATCTTATTGAAGAACCTTTGTACCCCCTGGTCCATGATCTGAACCTTTTGTTCCAGTTGAAGCATTAATCCTCTCTTGGTCAAAAATATTTTGACCTAAAGGATGGTCTCTGTTCTATCTTCGATATTCATCTATTCTAGATCTTCTCTGGTCTTAGAATTGAGGAATTTGATGATATCATTTGCCTGAGTTGGTCTATCTCCCAATTCTACTCTGATCTTTTCAATGGCCTGTTTTCTCCTTTGGACCAACTCATTCTACTCAAACATAATTTGGATCATGGGCCATATCTCATTTATGGACTTTGTGATGTCTTTCCATACATTCTCTTTGACCTCAGCCAAAGTCTTCCCTGCCACTGTTTGCTTTTGAAGCTGTTGTAGCTCCTTCTTGAGCTACTCAGTTACCTGCTTTTCCTTGGAGAGACTGGTCTGGAATGAAGTTTTGAGTTCTTGTAGGTTCTCAACTTCCTTTTTAAGCTTGTTGATCTCTATCTCCTGCAGGTTCATCTTTTCCATGGATTTGGCTAGGTCGGTTGTCTTCTCTTGGGATGTCACTGGGATTGCAGACGGGACTGTTGTCACTGTTGTTGTGATTGCTCCTGAAATTGGAATGGAACTCAATGGAATGACTTCCATTGGCTTCATCTGCTCCTTTTATTTTAATAATCTCTCCATCCCAGCTTCCATCTCTTTGAGCTGTGCATTCTGCTCCATGAGCAGCTTGAGAATTTTGTCCTTCTCGCCTTCTTTCTCTGCTATCTCCTTCACCTGCGAGTCGTCTGTGGGCGGGAGCTTCAGTTGTTTCCTCAAGGAAGTGATGTCTGCATTCTTCTTCTTTATCATCTCCTCCGCAGATTTGATGTTCGAAGGATCATAGCCGATCTTGAGGACTAGCTCCTCCTAAGTCTTGATTCTATTGTCCTTTGCAAAGGATGATATCTTCTCCAGCTTGAGTTGCGTTTGAGCATTGTTGAGCGACACCTACAACTTGGCTGCAGAAGTAGAAGCATGCACCAATGTATGGAATACCATCTCCCCTGTCTGTTTGTGCAGATCCATTTGATCTACTGGGTACACGTCCTTCATCTGGAATTCGAAGGTGGCCTTCTTGTAGTCTGTGATCACCTTAGGGTCTGGTACCTGCGCCTGGACGAAGGCCATGTGCATCCTGCCTTTTTCTATGTCAAATGCAGACAACAGCCTATGTTGCGCAGTCGACGTCTTCTTTCGAAACTGAGCGTAAGTACTGCTGGTAAGGGTATGATTATTTTTCTTAATCAGCTCGTACTTCTCGAAAATGCTCAACTTGGGCCTAGTCTTGCCCGGCTGAGAGTCCAGTGGGGAGTCTGAGGATTTCCTTGGCACTGCTGGGGTGATGTCCTTATGTAGGCTTGAGCCAAAAGGTGGGATGACAAACTTGACCACTATGGTAGGCGGGGCTTCTTTCTCCCCCGTAGGGCTGGGAACTGTGGTTGTCTTGGGCCTCTTAGTGTGCAACTGGAATTCTTCAGACGATACCTCCGTGACATACGGAGATAACTCTTTTCGAGGCCTTTTTTCCTTAGGGACCTATGTCGTGGTAGTTGGTGGCACAGTGGTCGGGGGAACCTTCTGTTCCACTTCGATCAAGGTGTCAGGCACCCACACAGTCTGATTGGCAAATTTCTCAATTTCGGGCGTAGCTTCATGAACATACGGGATGTTTTTGTTCTTCACCCGCATTTCTGAGATGATCCAGTAGGGATCATAATGCCAAGGGAATCTTAAGAAAAACTTCATCTCTTTCAACATCCTGTCATCTTCTTCCGTAGTGCCTCGACTGTTGCAGATGAAGGAGCCAATTTGCCCCTTGATTCGAAGCTGCTTCTTTTTCTTCAATGATACAAAATGAATATCATCTGAATTCATGATCTGCCTTATGTATTCTAAAGAAAATATTCTTACCGACACATATTTGGGTAGTTTATAGGGTGCCAACTCGCACCAGTATACTTTGATTTCGGAATGGTTTTGATATAGGTACCAATCCCCGGTCTTTGTGTTGTCTGAGAGATGCAAGATTCTCTGGACTTCGTCATTTATTCGAGGCTCGGGCCTGCCGCTCAACATTCTTACCACAGGGTGGTAGAAAAGATCGATGAATGCCTTGAAGCTATACTCTGTGGAGTTATGCTTCAGCAAAGAGGTCCATGTTGTGACTGCATGAGGCCTTCCATCTGCGTCCATCTTCTGCATGGAAAAACCAAATTTATCTGCTTGAAAGTAGACAAACATGTATGCCAGTATAGACGAGTATTTGAACATGCCTTCCGTGCCAAAGTTCACAAACTGTTCGTGAATATTGTCTTCCAAGAAGGTGTTGAAATCAAACTGGGTGGTGGGCTTCTCATCAGTGGAGAAAATGGATAGAAAACCCAGAATGGGCTCATCTACCCATTGGTCGGAATAGTACTCTAACAGAGCACAAAGGGAGGAAATGACCTGGTTTCCCTTGGTGGATAATATGGACGACGGGTAAGGGGGATTGGTGGAAGGGAATTGAGCGGAGGTAGGAAGGGAAAGCTCGAATATTTGAGCTCTTTGGGGAAAATTCATCTTCTGATACAACTCTGTAAGGATTTCTAGGTTGAAAGGAGACGCAGAGTCTGCACGGGGAATTTGCATCATCTGGTATATGTCTTCGAGTGTGATGAGGAACAGGGTGTCTCCGGATGAGGATATGACAGCTCTCTGTTCGGGAATATAGTGATCTTGGCATTTAAGTGCGAACTCGGGAAAATGGTGGATCTGGGGAAAAAGGTAAAGGGGTAAATTGGACTTCCAGAGTCTAATTTCATCGCTCTGGTCCAGGAAAACCTCCCTGGGCCATGACTGGAGGTCTGAGAAATCGAAATCGCATTTGGTATCTGTGATCAATCTGTCTTTGTCGACCAGTGGGATCTTGTCCAGGTCGACAGGAGGCGGGAGAAAAGGATTCTCCTCTCCTTCTGCTTGTCTTGGCTTTGGCGCCCTCTCTGCAACAGTACCTGCAATAAACACGAAGTTAGTGGGGTTGACTGACTGTGGATGAAGGCGACGGGATGTAATGGAGGAGCAAGCTATGAGTTTCTCTGGTGCAACGAGTGAACCACAAAAGTAGGGGAAAACGGTAATTTTATTTAAAAAATGGGGTCGGTTGGGTGTGGGAGACAGGTCAGCTAGATAACGGATAGGTTATCCAGTAATAAATGGACAACGGGCCACTTGGGGGTGAGATGGCAGATGACGGTGGCCGAAACATACGGACGGGTGATGTGGCTACTAGGGATTGGAGGTAAAAGTCGCAATAAGGGGCTGGTCATGAGTAAAAAGGGGTAGGGGACTGATAGCAGTTATGGGATGGGACATAACTCGGAAACAACTGGAACAAGTGGAAGATGAAGTCCATGAGTGATGGGGGGTTGTCAGATAGCAGATGGTGATGGGACTTCAGGACCAATAGATTTATGCCACATATGACAAGGGGCCCGCCAGAGGGAGATAACCATTCTGGACCCCCCCC
>JZKD02S1097851.1:0-13077 GCA_000966675.3 Picea glauca
AACTTCATAATATTGTGACCTAGGTATTGTAATAACCTATACATATATTCATTTATTTTTCTTTTAAAATATTGGCATTATGTATTTCACTATATGATTTTATTGATGGGTCAATAGTTTCATCTTGATATAAAATAGTTTGTTTACTTTAATGCTTTTAACTTGTGCAATAGTTTCATCTTGATATAAAATATTTTATTTACTTTAATGTTTTTAACTTGTGCCAAGACTACATATTCCTTGACCTCTCAGTATTTCTTAAACTATTACCATGATATTCTTTGAAATAATACTATGATTATAACTTATAGTGTATTTTTATATATTATTTGTGGGATGAGGAATTTAGTGTAAGGATTGTCAAGAGGTGAATAATCTATTTCTTGATGTATTGTTATATATATATATATATATATATAACTACCTGATTATTAGATCATGATTATAAAATAGAATACTTATAACAATAATAATAATTTAAGACAAATTGATTTAGATGGAACTCTGAGGACATTTATAATTTAAAAGTGCACAAATGAACTTGTTTTAAGACTAAATTAGATTATACCTTGATGTCTCTATGCACTTTAGAAATGTGAAGTCGGGCTCATAATGGAGGTTGGAATAGACGGTGTTGATTACCTTACATGACATATTAATTGTCATTGTCTTGTAATTTGATTAAAAGTACACCTCCCATGCAATATTGTAATAGTAGTGAGTAATTTAGTGAGTTAATAATGATTCACTACCGCAATTTGCCTTAATGTAGATAACCTTGTTGATTGCGATCTTGATGGTTATGTTATTGTCATTAAATTAGTGGGCTTGGTCTGCTTGTGTCGGGCAGGATGTAGACACCTCCTTGCTCCTCAGAAAAGTCGCCAGCCCTAAGACCTTAAATGGTCAAGATCGATGGGAACCTGGGCTTGAGCGTTGCTTATGTGTCTTGGAGGTCCTAACCATTGTAGGGTAGGACAGGAGGGTAGTCATTCTTATTCTTGCCAGGTAGTCATGTTGTGTTTGCGAGAGTTGCTTGTGTAGTGTTCTTCGTCTTCTTGCATTTTTTAGTATAACGTCATGTTTACCTTCATACACACACACCAAAAAAAAATAAAAATTGTACGTGTTAGGAGAGGCTTGTTGTCGTGACGAATGGGAGGTTTGTTAGAACCTATAATGGAATGGGATCTAGCATAGCTAATGTTTCTCTCTGTGAAGACTGTGAAGGTCCTCCTCCTTCATGATGCTTTGTTGCTTTATTAGCTCCAACAGTCTTAATGCTCTTTCTTTTCTTGTTCACTTTTGAATTTACAATCTTGTCAATATGAAGAGGGCTTTGCATTTTAGATTGTGGAGTGGGAAAAACATTTTGTTGAAAGTTTGAATAGTTAATGAATGCTTCCCAATGAATGTTTTTCTTTCTCAATTCCTCCATCACTAACATATTTATAAGGCCTGAATGGAAAACAATGGTATCAATTTCCTTTGATTTAGCTCGAACCCTGTCAGACATTTTTCCAATACTTCTAAACAAGCAAAAAGGTATATTCATGGCATCCTTACCTATGAAGTGTAGCAGTAGCCTTATATGGTATTGATATATCATGTTAAATATCCCTTCATAGGTGAAATATATTTGAATCACCTTCAAAATTTTATCAAAACCCTCCAGCATATGGTTCCTGGGAACTCCCTCTGACAAATTGTCCTCTTGGTATTTTTGTTTGAGGAATTACTTGGATAAAGCAACATTCAGGGTCAGTGCCCTGAACCATCTCTCACTAGTGTTAGGTATCTCAGTTTTTTTTGAGATGGATAATTTGGATACCTCAAACTCCAATGTTAAAACCTTAGTTTTGATCCCATCATCATTTAGGTAAAACTCCCTAGACACCTCTGGTTTCCCTCTCAACATTTTTTGACAAACATTAATGAAACCTACTCTTTGAAAAACTTCCTTGATAAAGGGTTCATAATAAAAAATATGTATATCATAGGGCTCTATTATCACAATTCCCCCTCCTTTGTGATCCTTCCCTTGTTGTGGAGTATCGATTAATGTTGATTGGAGAAAAACCTTACCACAAGATTTAATGATGATAGAGGTAAAAAAGGGAAAACAAAGGATTAGGGTTTTAATGAATAAACTTTCCCAATAGGCTAGTTCTATAAAAAACCTATGTATTTGTCATCTCATTTGACCTCTAGTAATAATACAAGGTAGCTTTCAGTCGGGAGTATGAAGGGAAGACTACTGAAAATATCATGAGGGATATCACAACATATCATTGCAAGATAAGTCTTGTTCACCACATCACTATTCTTTGAAAATCTCGGGTTGATTACATGGGCGAACCATTTTACATTCCAGACTAGATAGGCGTGTAATTAAGTTGGTGAAATTTTTGGAGACATGATTTTGTAGAAGGTGTTGGAATAGAGGTTTCATAGCGTTGGGTTTGCTGCAAATAGTTCACAACACTAGGGCATGGGTTTTGCAACACTTGGGAAATATAAGCAAAGAAGAAAAAATGGATTGGTGGAAAAGGTGGACTAAACCAAGGGATTATTAAGGTTCAATGAGAAAGTTTCATAGTACATCAACATGGGTTTCAGAACTTGTCAGCAAGTAAATAAGATAGTTTGTAGTGCCTACCACCAGTTCCCAACACCCAAAAAGGAAAAACAACGAACCAACCCTTTCTTGACCTTCAAATAAGGTGAAAATTCTCATGGAGTACCTGGTGGCCTTGAATTGAAAGCTAGTATATTTGAATTTTCACACGGGCTCTTGGAAGTTCTCTAACATCCAACTCGTCTTCTTCAGCTAGTTCACAATGTTGAGTTCATACTGCATGTGTGTAGCACTAATTCGTAGCGTCGAGATGAAAAATGATTTATGCACTTTGAGAAAACAATTAAAATCATTTATGACATAATCCCTAGATATTGGTTAAAAAAATCATCTCTAAAAACAAGGAGATCTTCAGTTTNTATCCAACTCTTATGATAGCAAGGCATGACCCAATGACTCTTTAGACTGAAGCCAAAACTAACCTTATTTATTTATTCAAAAAATTGAAAAATGACCATGGAAAAGGGACATAAAACCGAAAACTTAATGAACACCTATGACTAAAAATAAAAAAATAAAATATTTTTGACCCTTTCAATTCTATGTGATAACATTGGATCAACAGGGGATGGCATGCTCCCCGTGAGATTCCAAGAACATGCAGTTTCAGTGTCGTATCCAAGGGCGATGGGGTCATTATTTAAAGAAAAAAAGAAAAGAAAAAAGAAACTGATATTTACAATGAAAGGAAAGCAACTCATGTCTTTAAGAAAAGTATTTCTTCAGAAAAATACCATTAATTGGGCGACCATAAATTTTAGAGTCTTCCAATTTCTGCAATTTATAAGTGTTATTTTAAAAAACTTTGGAAATATTGAAAGGACCAATCCAAAAGTCTTTGAATTTACCATGTTTACCATTGTCTTGCCTTTGTGCATCCCATTTGAGCACCGGGTCTCCTAGATGGAAGTATTATTTCATTACCTTCTTGTCAAAAGCTTGCTTGATCTTTTGTTGATGGCTCTGTGCTTTATCAAAGATCTCCTTCATGGTCTATTGTACTTCCACTAACTGATGCATCCTCTTGATCATATCATCTGGCTCTCCTTGTTGGTCTTGAAAAAACTTTGTCACAGGTAATGCAATTTGATAAGGAAAAACAACCTCAGTTTCATAGACCAACTGAAATGGAGTAGTACCGATTGATCTCTTGGTGGTTACTCTATCTTCTCATAGAGAAACATTCATCTTTGAATCTTAATACTTTTTGTTATCCTCCAATATATTTTTGATGATCATTGCTAGACGTTTGTTAGAGGACTCTTCCAATGTATTACCTTGAGGGTAATAAGGAGTAGAATGAATAAGTTGGATTGCAAACGTTTCAAAAAACTTGTCCAGAGGTTCAGCTTTAAAAGCTGCAGCATTATCAATCATAATCTTATTAGCACATCCAAACCTTAACAAAATGTCTTCTAAGAAGAAAATCACCACTTTATATATTGCATTTATTGTAGGAATGGATTCTACCCACTTGGTGAAATAATCAATGGCAGTCAGTATCCAACAATGATGGAAACATGAAGATGGATGGATTTCTCCAATGAATCTAATCCCCAATGCTATAAAGGACCAGATACCATTATGGGATTCATAGGAAAACATTTTAGTTGTTGATTACATGAGAATTTATGGAATTTTATCACAGGCCCTATTCTTTGCACATTCATCAGTGAATAAACTAGGACAAAAGTACCCAACTCTGAGTATTTTATATGTTTTGGTCCTCCAAAAATGAGGGCCTCCACATAGGTTATCATGGAAGTCGTATATAGTTTGATTTTCCTCATATCGGTCCAAGAATATTAGAAGAAACCCTACAGGATCCTTCCAATACAAAACATGATCAACAATGCAGTATCTGATTTATTTGAGCATTAAATTCCTCACCTTAGTCTTCTCAAGTCCAGCTGGGAGTTGCAATGTCTGCAAGAAATGGATAAGTTCCTTGTACCAATTACACTATGTTGATTTGGGACTAATTTGCGAGTTGTTGCTAGCAATATTAGTCTGCTGATATACATAATCTGCATTCACTAAATTAACCCCGAGCGACTTATAGTTTGATTCAGATAACAATTTAGCTAAACCTTTCCCTTTCGCAAGTTTGGTAGGTTTACTTCAAGATCAAATTCCATAATTTTGGAAATCCACTTTCTTCTCTTCCCATCTATGTTAGGATGAATTAAAATTTATTTAATAGAGGCTGAAGGTACATAAGAAATAATCCTGTAACGTAGAGCATACACTCTCAAATCCTTGAGGGCTTTGACCAAAGAATAAGCTTGCTTCTCCATGATTTCATACCTGACTTCAACATCCCTCAAAGCCCTGCTGAAAAAAGAAATAGGTTACTCCATCCCATCTGAGTTTTTCTGAAAGAGGAAGACAACCAATGTGTCATCTGAGGCAAAAGAAAATATCATAAATTCTTTTGAATAATTAGGGTTGACAATAACATGTGCGTCAATCATTTCTTGTTTAATTTGATCGAAATAATTTATAGCTTCAAGCATCCACTTTACCTCATTTCCATTTCTTAGAATGGATGTGATAAACTTAACCAACTCAAACAAATTATAAATGAATCTTCGAAAGAAGTTTATCTTACCCAGAAAGGACTAGATCTCTTTCTTTGACCTAGTAAGATACAGAGTCTTGATGGCCTCTACTCTACTTGGGTCAATTTTTACCCCTTCTGCTAAGACAATATGTCCCAACAATGTACGTTCCTTCATAAAAAAGAGGGACTTCATGGGATTGAGTGACAATCAAAATTTTCTACATTTAAGGAACACCTTCTTCAAATGTTGATAGTGCTCTTCATCAAATTTTGAAAACATTGTGATGTCATCCAAGTAGATCACCAAAAACTTATCAATTTCTCTAATAAAGGAAATATACATTGCACGTTGAAAGGTTACCCCTACATTCATGAGACCAAAGGGAATCTTGGAATACATGAATGTACCACAAGGAGAAGTAAAAGTTGTCTTCCCTCTGTCTTCTGGAAAAATAGAAATCTGTTTGAAGCCTGAAAAACCATTAATCATGGACATCCTTACTGAGCCAATCACCCTTCACAAAATATGTTCCATCTTGGACAAAGGATAGTTATCTTTCCTAGAATAACTATTTAAATTTCGGAAATCAAGACAAAGTATAATTTCTTCATTATTTTTCCTAAAAGGGATAACATTATCTATCCACTCAGAGTACCGCAAAGATATGATGATCTAAGCATCCAACAACATTTTGACTTCCTTCTCATTGATGGGAAACAACATTGGATTGATTTGCCTTAGTTTTTGTCTGAACAATTTAGTATCATGTTTCATAAGTGTCTTGTGTTTACTAATCCTTGTATCATAAGTTTGCAAATCGTCATACCTCCAAGCAAAAACATCGGCAAATTCCTTTATCATATTAATATACTCATTTCTTTGTTTTTCTGACAACCTAATAGATATTTTGACATACTTGGGATTTTCATGACTACCTGTATTGAATTCTATCACATCAGAATCTGCATTTGAACCTCTTACTTGGATAACCACATCATTACTATCAAATAATCTCTCTAAAGGAACCAATCCATTGGGGATATGATTACTAGGGAATTGTATAATCCCGTGGTATGCAATTTTATTTAGGAGTTTATCAGCATGAGGGTTGTTTTTATCATCTAGATCTTGATCAATGTGAAGTGCATAAAATTATTCCACTCTTTCCAAAAATATTTTTATCTCAAGATCATCTTCAAACACCTTCCAATGTTTGACATTGTCAAGTACGGAAGGCCTATATTTTACTTCTACACCGTACTTGAGTTTAGGTGGTAGTGGAATTTTAAAGTTGCTAGAAGAAACAACTAGGGAGACTGCCAATTCATTTTCTTCTCTAGGAACAAAGGATATATTGAAATCTAGGAAGAAATTATCAGTCAGATCTCATAATTCATTTTTGTAGGTTCTCAACCTTGGATGTTTTTCCTGACATAAATTTTTGATCTTATGTACAATCATCTTTGCATCTCCAAAAACTGGTAAGTCCTCAATCTTCATATATTTAGTATCCCTCAACCCCCAAACTAGGGACTTATACTCAACAATGTTATTTTTGGTCTCAAATTCTAACTTAAAAGACAAATTTATGACTTATTGAGAGGGGGAAATGAAAAACACTCCATCACCAACACTGTCTTTAGGAGATGCCCTATAAAAAAACTTTGCTAGAAAATTCCAAAAAGGGTTTTTTGTCTAATTTTTTACTTTGTACATGATTAGTTTTATTGGATTTATACTAGAATGTTGTATTTTAATTAGACGATTCATGGTAATATTAAATGTTACATTATATTTCTCTTTCCCATGGAGGAATAAACATTAACTAAAACATGATAAATGGTTTCATTGCACAATAGATTGTTATAATAATTACATGTGTATGTAGTCACTTAGATGACTTATAGGTATAAAGAGCAACTTACGTAATAATTGAATAATGTTGTTTGTACACTTACCATACTCCTTTACGCCTTTAAGTTTATTTTTTTGTGTATAATAACAAATTGTTATACTCATTTGCTGCAAGTTCTTATCTTACTGATTGTAAGAAAGGGACTTTACAGAAATAATAGTTTGGAAATCAAAACAAAAGTTGAAAAGTTCGTAGGATAGGAAGAAGATTTATGCAGATCTAAAAAGGATACACATAGAGTTTAATGTTGGAGATCATGTCTACATAAAAGTGAAACCCAAAAATAATCCATTCAAGCTTGGAAAAATCTGTAAGACTTTTACTTCAACTTTGAATCCCAAGACTTTTTGTTATCCTCCAACAGTTTTTTGATGATCTTTACTAGACGTTTGTTAGAGGACTCTTACAATATATTACCTTGAGGGTAATAACGAGTAGAATGAATAAGTTGGATCCAAAACATTTCACAAAACTTGACCAGAGGTTCATTTTTAAAATTTGCAACATTATCAATCATAATCTTGTTAGCACATCCAAACCTTGAGAAAATGTCTTCTATGAAGACAATGACCACTTTATGCATCGCATTTCTTGTAGGAATGGATTCTATCCACTTGGTGAAATAATCAGTGGTAATCGGTATCCAACAATGATGGACACTTGAAATAATCAGTGGTAATCGGTATTCAACAATTATGAAATTGTGGTCAAACAGGTGAAAAATGTTATTCACTATCTATGTGTTCACCAAAAAAACTACCAGACTGAGGTATGGAGCTTGATTAATAAATTTCGCTCTTTTAACATAAGTTCTATTCCTAAATCTAGTAATTTTGATGTAGATTTGTTGGAAAATGTAGCATCAAAGTTATTACATGTTGAAGGCTTCTCTCCTAATTCATTTTTTGTTGAATTAATGTCCAGGCCATCAATTTTGGACAATATCACCAATTGGAAGGTGTTCGACGAAGATCAACAGATCATAAATTTTATGCACATTGAATACACCTTTCAAGATGTTGTAATTGATGAAAATACTCACAACGAAAATCTCTTCGATTTTTCGGTAATATATGATCCTCATTCGAATGAAATCTCATATGATATGGTAAACTCTATCCCTAAATCCATCATTAGATTAGAAATGTTTTATGATTTACATGACAAATTTAGGGGAGTGGTTAACTATAAAATGAATAGCTCCTCGCTACAATATGAAATTATTAATTTAGGAAAGCGGGATAACCCTCAAAAAAATAATTTGGGAAAAGGGTGTACTCAACAAGAAAGATCTTCATTTATGAAATTGTTTAAATAATTTAAATATGTGTTTGCATGGACATACGATCATATGAAAAAATTTGATCTGAACATAATACAACATGTAATCCCCATGAATCCTCAATCACAACCATTTCAACAAAATCTAAGGAAGATGCACCCTAAGTTAGATCCCACAGTAAAAAAGGAATTGAATAATCTATTAACAACTAATATCATATTGCCTGTCTAGCATACCCAATGGTTTTCCAACTTAGTCTAGGTAAGAAAAAAGAATGAAGAAATACAACTCTGTTTCGACTTCCACAACTTCAACTAAGCCTCTAATAAAGAAAATTATCCCATTCTTCCCATGGAATAGATCCTACAAAAGGTATCTATATCTGAAAGACATTCATTCTTAGATGGTTTTTTGGGATATAACTAGGTCCTAATGTCTCCATCAGATCATCTTAAAACTACATTCTGGACCCCTTAGGGAACTTATCCTTATTGCAAAATGCCTTTAAGACTAGTTAATTTGTGGCCACTTTCCAAAGGGCTATGGATATCTCCTTTCGAGGACTTATACATCAATTAGAAGTTGTTTACATAGATGATGTTACCTTCTTTTCAAAGAACAAAAAATACCACTTATCTCACCTCAAGAGTGTGTTAGAGCATTGTTGTAAGTATGGTATTTCATTAAACCCTAAGAAATCAATTTTTGTTGTTGATCAGGGAAAGTTATTTGGATTCATAGTATCAAAATATGGAGTGATGATAGATCCAAAACGAACTCAAGCCATAGCCAATATTTCCCCTCCATCCTTCAAAAAGGCCATGCAATCTTTTTTCGGTAAAATAATTCTTTCCAGGTGTTTTGTTATTAATTTTTCTGAGATGGTTAGACCCCTACAAAACATGATAAAAAAGGATACTCTCTTTAGTTGGGGATCACAAGTAAACTTGGATTTTAATTCCATCATAAAATATATAAAAAAATCTCCATCCTTGATGAGTCCTTATTTTTCCAAAGACTTTACTCTCTATACATTCGTGTCAGATAGATCATACGTTCTTGTACTCACCCAAAAAAACAATGATAATAATGAAATCCCCATTTAATTTATGAGTTATTCCTTTAAAAGAGAATAATTAAATTATCCTGCAATCGATCAACCAAGTTTTTTTTTTTAAGCAGTGAAACACTTTAGACCTTATCTCTTCAAATCTAGAACTAAAGTCATTGCTCCTTAACCTACAATGAGGAATTTATTAGTTCAAAAATAGCTTGAGTAAAATAGGGCTCACTAGATGACCTCTCTTCAAGAATATGATCTCGAAATTAAACCAACACAAATTGTTATGTTTAAGGTCTTTGCAAATTAGTGGTCGATTCAGTTAATCTTCCTGATAATGAACTAGTAGTACTAGATGAGACATTTCATCACGAAACACAAATTTGTTGTGCACAAACCATGCCAAATTCCTGGTATAATGATATTAAGTTTCATTTGACACATGGAACCACCCCTCAAAATATCAGTACAAAAAACAGAAGAGAACTAAGACTCAGAGCTACACCTTTTCAATTAATTAATGATGTGTTTTTCAAAAAAAGTTTTGATGGTGTATTTCTACATTGCCTAGAAAAGGAAGAATCTAAAAAAGTATTGAGTGAATTACATTCAGGTGATGTCGAAGGTCACATTGGCGGTGAAACAACCACTCACAAAGTCCTTAAATATGGATGCTATTGGCCCATGTTATTTAAATATGCTCATTCCATGGCCTACAAATGCACAATATGTCAAAAGGTTGCAGGACGAGTCAAGAAATGTGCATTCCCTTTGCATCCCATTACAATCGATACACCATTCAAGCAATGGGGTCTATATATATCATAGGGAAAATTAACCCAACCTATTCACAACAACAAAATTACATTCTCACAACAATAGATTACTTTACCAGGTGGTTTTAAGCCATGAATTTAAGAGTAGTCAATGCTAACGAGGTGATTTCTTTCTTGAACTCTCATATCATCACATGTTTTGGGATACCCGAATGCCTACTTTTTGACAATGCTTCTTATTTTTTCTCATTGGACATGAATGTTTATGCTTTAGAAAAATGAATCAAGTTAAAATATTCTACCAGTTATTACCCCCAAGGCAATGGCCTAGCTCAATCAACGAATACAAATTTAATTGAAATCCTAAAAAGAATAGTGTCGAATAATCATAAAAATTGGCACACTTCCCTTTATAATGAACTATGGGCTGATAGGGTCATCCCAAAAGAATCCATTGGTAATTCCCCTTTCTTCCTCGTGTATGGAAGAGAAGATATGCTTCCTCCCAATGTCCTTTTACAATCCCTTCAGTTATCTCATAAGGTTCACATGGAAAAATGTCCTGTCTTGGAAAGTCCAATAAATTATTTACTTAAACTTGAAGAAACCATAATGCAAGCTAAACAAAAATTAGATCAACATCAACAAATTGTTAAACACTGGTTTGACACAAGCTCATCCTCTGATAGAAACTTCAACATAGGAGATATGGTTTTCAGGCGGGATGAATCACATGAGGGTAAAGGGGAACACACCAAGTTTCAAAATCTATGGTTGGCACCATTCGTTATTACAGAAAAATTGGGTTGTAGCTCCTTTCATCTGGAAAACTTAGAAGGGAAACCAGACACTTTTACAGTGAATAGGTAGGCCCTCAAAAAGTATTTTTCTTGATCAAATAAGATTGAAAACTCTGTAAATATTTCATGAATTGTATAGTTTTGTTTTCTTTTGATTGTTGTGTTTAAAATTTTCTATTTTTTGTCTGACTGAATTATTTATGATCCAAGAAAATTTGTCCAAGGAACATTCATTGAAAGACTTATAATTGGAAATCAATTTGAAATAGTTCAAACAGTTTCTTTGATCTAGATTTTATGAGAAGAATGAAATGAACACAAATTATTAACAGATTCTTAACACAAAATAATAGAGATACAGTAAAACTGGTTTTCTATTCAATAATGAAATAAGTTGAAACTGTAAAATGCAGCGGAAACAAGCTTGCTAGAATGGTGGCGGTTTATCTCTAAGAAGAGATGTGAAGGCTATGCTCATTCACAAGAATATGATTACAATGAGGCTATGAATGCCTTTTACAATAAACATGAATGAAAAAAACCCTATACATCCAAAAACCTAACCCTAGGATATGAAGCGCCAAAAGTCATGTGGGCCCTGTTTGGGTAAGTTAGTGCATTAACTTCCTAGGGTCGTAACTTTTGCATATGATCTCCATTTTAGGCATATGATAGCCCGTTGGAAAGGTATCATAGAGGAGATTCATTTTTTGGACTAAATCATGTCATAGGATATCATTTGGAATCTTGATCCCAAAAAACCATCATTTAGGACCTCAAAATCGCCCCAGAAGTCAAAACTGCTAAAAATGGTAAATTGTCAAAATTGCCAGAAAAATTGTTTTGAGCTAGTTGGAAAAGATGGGTGGCCACCGATATCCATATGGATCAATATTCCCCCCTTAGGAAGCAATGTTCTCCATTGTGTTGATTTCCCCCATTAGATGAGAAAATGTCTGTTGAATTTGGCCCCGGGTGAGCCACTTGCTTTGGTGTAGGAGCTACCCTGCTTTGACGATGCGATAAAGCTGGATCATTGGTTGTCGAGTTCCCTTGATCTGTGTGTCGACAATCTGATCGTTGGATTCCTGTTGGATGCAGTCCAGGTTGAGATCTGTTGGTTTCAACTGTTTTTCTACATCTGAGGTTTCTAATAATGGTGGGAAATAATGGCAAGGTAGATCCACGTTGAACACTAGGTGCAGGCCAAGGAAAGGAGGAATGTTGATCTCAAAAGAAATATCCCCACGACCTTTGTGATGGTGTATGGCCCATAACGGAGTGGGCGAAGCCTCTAATGGGGTCTTGTAAGGAGTTCTTTCTGCAAGTGCAACCAAAATTTGTCTCCCTCCTAAAACTTATGTGGCACCCGATGTTGATCATGGCGTTATTTGTACTTGTCCTTGGAATTTTGTAGGATATCCTGAACCTATTGGGGAATGTGTTGGATCCGCTCAATGAACTAGGTGGCTTTGTCATCTTCACTTGGAACATGATATGAGTCATTCGAGGTGACCGCAAGGGAAGTGCAACATCTATGGGACCCAATGGCTGGAATCCCAACCCCACCTAAAAGGGGTTGTGGTAAGTTGAGCTATGCAGGGCTTGGTTGTAGCTATGCTAGTCATAAGGAAGGATCTCATCCCATGTGTGAGGGTTCTTTAAATTATACATGCGAAGGATGTGCACGAACACTTAATTTACGACCTCGGTTTGGCCATTTGTCTAGGGGTGGAAGGTTGTGGATTTGGTTAGCTTGGTGTACAACAGTGACCGGAGGCTCAACCAAAATGTGCTAAGAAATCAAAACATAGTTATCGACTTAACGAGAACTGTGACCTCAAAATGAGAACTCTATCCCTTAAAACCCATATTTTTCCGTAAAAAACATGAAAATCAACCCCCAAATCAAAAAGTGGTGCTACCAGTAGCACCATTTTTTTAAATGTGGTCAAAATTACAACATTTTTCGAACATGGCCTTCGAAACTCAGACAGTAGCTCAGAAAAACCTTAAAATCAACACCTAAATCAAAAAGTGAT
>JZKD02S1097884.1:0-13077 GCA_000966675.3 Picea glauca
CAAAAACACTATATATCAATGTTTTATTAAAAAAATTGTATAAATGCAATTTTTAATTGTCTAACAATTACCTATGCTATTTTTGTAAACATTTATTTTTCCAATAGAAAATTCGCTCGAAATTATATTAGAGTATAATCTCATTTACATCAACAAAGTACTGTTCATAAAACGATATTTCCAAAACAGATCCATCAATAACTATACTATTTCCAACTAGATAGCAAATAACTACAATCCCTAAAGACTCAACAAGTGCTCTCCAAAAAGGACCATAGCAAAAGCACTCAAAGAAAGTCAACTACATAATAGTTCAACTCCACGAAGTAGACTATAGACTATGAATCCAGGAACCAAAAATATAAAAAATCGCCAAATCCAAAATAGCTAAAAGAACCTGGACTTTAGAAGAGATTTTGATGGAATAGTGGGCCTGCCTTCCCATTTTCCCAAGTATAGTAAGTTAATCTACCTTTTGGACCTAGCAAGGCTTGCTTGGAAAGGCGATCCGCTTCCTTGTTATATTCCCTAAATATATGTTGAAAGATGATTTCATGGAAGATTGTAGTCAATACCTTGATTCTGCGCTTCCGGCCTTCAATATCGATAGAATTTGAATTTCCCTTTTGGTTCAACCAATCTATAATCACCTTAGAATCCCCCATCAACTGAATCGTAGGATTTTCCCATTGATTTGCAAGAATTAGAGTTACCCAAGCCCCCAACAAGTCCGCTTTGGAGTTTGTACCGACCCCACCATTGATATGCCATCTATAAACATGCAATTCTGGGATTTTGATGACACCCCCGGCTCCACAGATCGATCCACCCCGGATAGAAGTCCCGTAAAAATATGCAATAGTGTAATCTACAAACTGGGTGACTAGACTCCTTCTTATAGTGCTCAATTTTTTAGAATGGGAAAAGGAATTGTGAGCTCTTAAAATCTTACAAGTCACTACCCAAACCGAATACGCTTTCTCTTGAAAAATTACTTGATTCCTCTCAAGCCAAATATACCAGCACAAGAGTGCAGCCAGATTATTTGAAACATTCTTGTCTTTTGCCCAAGAGTCAAAACAATCATTAAAGGAGGTTCTTGTCCACCGTTTTCTAACTTTAAGCAAGTTGGATATTCTGTCCCACACTTTCTGAGTGAAAGAACAATGTACAAACATATGGTTGATATCTTCAAAATTGTTTTTACAGAGAGGGAAAATACCAAGACCCTGCCATCCTTTTTTTGCATAACTTCCCAGGATAATATCCTATTTTCAGCCACCATCCAAACAAAAAGTTTTATTTTCAGTTGAATGTTCCACTTCCATAATTTAAATTTCCAACCGCTCCAGATTGAAAAATATTTGGTAGATATAAGAGCTGAGTATATGTTTCTAACAATCATTTTCCCAGTGGAGTCACCTCCCGTCCAGAGGAGAGTATCTTTTGAATGTTGAAGCGAAACACCAACGCCATTTAAATTATTGCAGTAACAGTCCCATTCAGACACTTGGTATCCCGTTAGCCCCAATTCCGCACTGCTAATCCATGTCTCAGATAAGGTAACTGGATCTTGAGAAACAGATTCTAATCCCAAAATGATGATTCTTCTTTGAGTTAAATGAGCAATAATCTCTTCCGAGAGGAACGAATTTTCACCTAAGCCAAGAATCTGATCTTTGCTAATATTTATGAGATGTCCCAAACCTGGGGACCAAATGAGCCAATGAGTTATTACATGAACAAAGAGAACTAGGCTAGTCCAAATCCTGGATGTAGAGCAAGCCTTATGAGTTGCCAACCTATACCAGTTGATAACTGTAGTATTTGGCAAATATTTATCCCTTAACACCTTGTGCCAAATGCCCTGTTGCGTTAGAACCAGCCAAAGTGTATTCACATTCAGTGCAGTGTTGAATAGTGCCAGGTTTCTGAAGCCCCATCCACCATTCTTTTTTGGTCTAGAGAGTAAAACCCATCTGCAAAGGTGGAATTGTTGGTTATCTTTCTTTTCGTTCTAGATAAAGTGGAACGTCAATTTCCTGATCTTATTTAGTACAGAGCGAGGAATTGATTCCATCAACATTCAATAAACCGGATGAACCTCCAACACAATTTTTACAAGGATGTATCTACCACCCAATTTAAGCCATCGGTTACACCATAAGCCTATCCTCTTTGAATTTTTTTGCTACTAGCCAATCCTAATCTTCCGCCCTATGCGCGCCGGTCTTTAGAAAGTAACCCAAGTATCTGAAGCCTGTAGAGAGGTCACTAAAGGAAAAGGGAATAAAACTCTTGAAGGGAGAAAGTTCGATGTCTGAAAAGCCTGCATAATGAAATGTAGTTTTTGATTGATTTACCGTTAGTCCAGAATCTTTACAAAATAAACAGATAATTTTGTCAATTTCCCACCATTCTTGTAATGTCGCCCTCATCATAATCAGAACATCATCAACAAACAATAAATGCAAAATCTTATACAGACGAGAAACTTTTATACATCTCGAACCACATTAAAAATACACCATGAATAAAATATGGTACCATGAAATCCATACAATAACCAAATTTATTTTACATCATGATTAAAATATGGTCCCATGGAATCCATACATTAACCAAATTTATTTTTGATTGCAAAATAGTCTATTCAATGCAATTTATAACTAAGTAAATAATTTGATATACAAACCATTACACATCATACTACTTAGTATTTTTATAATGCAATGCATTGTAATAGTTAGGAAGTAGATCGTCCAATTTTTTTTCAAAAATCCAAATCCAAGGATTGTATAATATAATTTTCATTATAATGCAATGCATTGTAATAGTTAGGAAGTATATTGTCCAATTTTTTTACTAATACAAATCCAAATCCAAGGACTATATAATATAATTTTTCAGTAAAACAAATATAAGATGTTCATTATGAACAATTTACAAGATATGCCATTTACAAATAATGTTAGTCTCATAAAAATGAACTTGATATATCCTTTCATAAATTGAGATAGAGATTACACATACATAAATCAACTCAACAAAACTTTTTATAAATTGAAACTAATACCAATAAAAAAAACTATCATGAAAAAACCACCCACTAAACAATGGAAATGTCAATTATCAACTTCATTTTATGCAAATTTACATTAAAATTATTGAACTAATGCAATTTTACATTAAAAAACATTGAACTAATGCAACAATAAATACACATACAATAATATAATATCTTTTTAAGAAAAATCCTTGTAAATCTTGCAAATGAGTGCTTCAAAATGAAAATTTACCAAAAGTTGTAAAGCTAAACACATATAATAAAACAAGGTATTGGAACTTGTAACTCTTAGAACATGAAGAAAGATTTGTATCGTCATGAATCCTGCTATCCAAAGGCGCTTCTCGCATTGTGTCATATTTCTTCTCTGGCCAGTGAAAATGTTTTAAGAATGCTCTCTTATCTCTCTGCAACAAATACTATTGGTATTCACAAGATTACAAGGAATAACCTTATCCAACTCCCCTTCTATCCACATTAGAGCATTGATAGTATGCCAAGACCTGTGCCTCACGCCCTGCCATAAATTCATACTCCTAAAATGATTATTCAATGTATGTTGTGGGAATACAACCTAACTTTTATACAACATTTATATTAAGTCATTTTAGATCCATCTTAAATTCAGATTTATCAAGGATAGAGAGGGATCTAATTTTTTAAGGTGCAATTTTATTTTTTTGTTATTACATTCTATGTCAAGTTGTACACTTGGGGTGTAATTGTTTTTCTTTAATTGAAGATAATTTATTTTTATTATTGTTATTTTTTTTTATTGAGTGGACTTTAAAGTGCTTATAATGTTATTTTTTTAAAGCTGAGCCGACTTTAATTTTTTTTTTAAAATATAATGTTATTTAACATAACATAACACTAACGCCTCAACATCTCCCTCATACTAGACTATAGAGCAATAAATAAATAACATACAGTACACTATGAAATAGTTTGCAGTTGATTTTTATTTCATGTTTAAGGCATTTTTCGTGCATATTGAGCCTTTGAATGTATACTATGGCATGGTTTTTATACAAACGTGCATATAAGATAATCAGAAAATCCATAAAAATAAAACAAATGATTTTCTCATTGTCCTGGTAAAGCTTCAATCGTTTATGATTGTCCCTATTTCATTTCTCTATACTAGAATTTCATGTCTTTTGTGCCTTTATTGTACTTTTCCTAGTTTCCTTCCCTGCTGCCACATTGTTTTTTTAGTTAAGTACCTAAAGCAATACCAAACCATCCTTAATTACTATAAATCTATTAAAATCAAATTAATTGGGCCATGTTTACCATTCATGAACAATGAATCATTATTGTGGTAGAGTAAATTGGTTAAAAACTAACAGAGGGTCAAAATTATTAGTAACATTTCCATTGGAGTATGTGATATACTAGATGCGATAAATTCTCAACATTTAAGACATTCAAGTTTTGTCATGTTCCTGCTTAAAATTTAGATAAAAGAGATTTATTATATTTTTATTTTTAAATTTCAGAGAAGTAAGATGTACAACTTGAGTGGGTATTGTCAGTCAATTCTATGGATTGAGAATTATGTTACATTAAATCATCGATCTGGGAATGTAAAACTTATAAAGTGTAATGCAATGTATATGTAGGTATCTAGTTGCTTCAAAAATCACCTTAATCCTATAGATACAAACTTTATCTTTGAAAGCTAAAATGAATAGTTAGAAGCAAAGTTTGTGAATTATAAATGTACTGTAACAACATAACAAAATAACAATTGCAGGAAAGAAAAGATCAACACAGCTTGGTCTTTGTTCACTTTTAAACCATTATAATGTGAAATGGCATAACTACATAAAACCTTCCTATTTTGAAAGTGAATCAATGGGCTCTATAATTAGAAACAAATCTTAAAATGATCCCTATGAACAGTCTGTTATATTGAGAACTCACACAGAAAAATGTTGAAATGTTAAACAAACAACAATAGTAAATGCATAAAATAAAATACTAGAAAAGAAAGAGCAACATATCTTGACAAGGGGGCCTCTTGTTGGTTATATGCTACCGTGGAAGCTTCACAAGTCTATGAAATCGTTATCAGAACTGTAATCAAATTATCCCATGAACAAAAACAAACTTTTTTCCAAATAGTCAATCAGAATCAATGATTTATAATACTTCTCAGAGACAATGTTTACAATAAAGTTTCCAGTCCTTTTCTCATTGCTTACATTGGGTTTTTATACAATTATGAAATCAGAGTTCTAAAACTCGTATTGCATATTTTCAGGAAATATGATTTTCATTTTGGATCATAGAAATTGTGGAGAATTTTATAATGCAACACGTAGGAGAAATTCATGGTTTCATGCATGAATTTCTGCTTCCATATATCAATATCTGATATAATTGATTTGATCCTCATTCTTATGCTACGAAACCCATACTCTATTTTTCTTTGTCCCCTGTTTGACTTTCTCTTTGACTTTTCCAATTTAATGAGCTGGAAGGTACTTGGTTGATGTTGATAGGTTGACAAGATGAAGAATTACTTTTTGAAATCTCCTCCCATTTTTGCTTTTTCTTATATGAGTTCACTTATATCCACACCTGCGACTTAGCTATGAATTTAAAATTAGATACAAAACAAAATATTTTATGTAGCTTAGTTTATTTCTAGAAGAGTTTTACAAAAGGACTCATAAAAACATAAGAAAATAAACAATTACCTGATTTGTATCCTCATAGCTCATATCACGATTATTTTTCAAAATGGTGGTATGTGAAGTGTAAGTTGATGGGTATGATGGGATTATAAGGGACCAATAGGTAGAGTGGCTAGTAAAATTATTGACAAAAAGAGTTATTCTTGAGACCCAACATTCCCCATGCAAAGGCTTCTGCATGTCCTCATGCAAGGACAAAATTTCAAAATTTTATTTCTTATTTCTCCAAAAGACCTTTATTCAGATCAAACCACTTCTTTTTTCCTCTTCTTTGGATATTTTTATTCATGCTTCTCTTCTAATACTGGTTGTTTAGGCTCTTTCTCTTTGATTAAACCCTTTATTTCTTTTTTAAGCTTCTTGTTTTTTTCTTTCAATTTTGCATACTTCTCATTTATTTTCTCTAATTTGCCCCTTAATTTTTCATTCAAAGTTTTCAAAATCTGGTTTTCTTCTAATGTGATGCTCCAACATTTCCATTTACTTGATTTCTTCTTTCAAGGTTTCTATTGTTTCCTTCTCTTAATAGAAAGGTGATGGAATTTGAGTGAAAGATGGTACCTGATTTGGATCTTTGGACTGTAACAATTGAGCTATTTTTTTAAGAAGTTTAATTTATTCATGTGATGTTTGTTGGCCAGGATCAATCCCTAGACTCCCAATTCTTGTTTTTTCAATTGTTGGTGATGATAACATAGTGACTTTTGGCCAAACCTTGTGCTACTAATAGACATTTGTCATCACCGCGCGCGCTCGCCCTGACCTAGCTCTGTAACGTGAAGGGTTTGAGAGTGCCGCCATGGCAGCCCAGGGAGGGGAGCCGCCACCCCCTCCTTCCCCCGCCTCCTCCTTCAGACGCTTGGTAGAAGCATGCAGCAAAAAATCGTCCGTCGTAGAAGCCCCGAGCTTTGTCAAGAAGCTGAACGATATTCCAGAGATCGACCTCCCTCCGGATCTCCCTATCAAAGTCGCCTTGTCTCTCTCTGAACGAGGTCTCATTGGTCAGNCCTAGCAAGGCTTGCTTGGAAAGGCGATCTGCTTCCTTGTTATATTCCCTAAATATATGTTGAAAGATGATTTCATGGAAGATTGTAGTCAATACCTTGGTTCTGCGCTTCCGGCCTTCAATATCGATAGAATTTAAATTTCCCTTTTGGTTCAACCAATCTATAATCACCTTAGAATCCCCCATCAACTGAATCGTAGGATTTTTCCATTGATTTGCAAGAATTAGAGTTACCCAAGCCCCCAACAAGTCCGCTTTGGATTTTGTACCGACCCCACCATTGATATGCCATCTATAAACATGCAAGTCTGGGATTTTGATGACACCCCCGGCTCCACAGATCGATCCACCCCGGATAGAAGTCCCGTCAAAATATGCAATAGTGTAATCTACAAACTGGGTGACTAGACTCCTTCTTATAGTGCTCAATTTTTTAGAATGGGAAAAGGAATTGTGCGCTCTTAAAATCTTACAAGTCACTACCCAAACCGAATACTCTTTCTCTTGAAAAATTACTTGATTCCTCTCAAGCCAAATATACCAGCACAAGAGTGGAGCCAGATTATTTGAAACATTCTTGTCTTTTTCCCAAGAGTCAAAACAATCATTAAAGGAGGTTCCTGTCCACCGTTTTCTAACTTTAAGCAAGTTGGATATTCTGTCCCACGCTTTCTGAGTGAAAGAACAATGTACAAACATATGGTTGATATCTTCAAAATTGTTTTTACAGAGAGGGAAAATACCAAGACCCTGCCATCCTTTTTTTGCATAACTTCCCAGGATAATATCCTATTTTCAGCCACCATCCAAACAAAAAGTTTTATTTTCAGTTGAATGTTCCACTTCCATAATTTAAATTTCCAACCGCTCCAGATTGAAAAATATTTGGTAGATATAAGAGCTGAGTATATGTTTCTAACAATCATTTTCCCAGTGGAGTCACCTCCCGTCCAGAGGAGAGTATCTTTTGAATGTTGAAGCGAAACACCAACGCCATTTAAATTATTGCAGTAACAGTCCCATTCAGACACTTGGTATCCCGTTAGCCCCAATTCCGCACTGCTAATCCATGTCTCAGATAAGGTAACTGGATCTTGAGAAACAGATTCTAATCCCAAAATGATGATTCTTCTTTGAGTTAAATGAGCAATAATCTCTTCCGAGAGGAACGAATTTTCACCTAAGCCAAGAATCTGATCTTTGCTAATATTTATGAGATGTCCCAAACCTGGGGACCAAATGAGCCAATGAGTTATTACATGAACAAAGAGAACTAGGCTAGTCCAAATCCTGGATGTAGAGCAAGCCTTATGAGTTGCCAACCTATACCAGTTGATAACTGTAGTATTTGGCAAATATTTATCCCTTAACACCTTGTGCCAAATGCCCTGTTGCGTTAGAACCAGCCAAAGTGTATTCACATTCAGTGCAGTGTTGAATAGTGCCAGGTTTCTGAAGCCCCATCCACCATTCTTTTTTGGTCTAGAGAGTAAAACCCATCTGCAAAGGTGGAATTGTTGGTTATCTTTCTTTTCGTTCTAGATAAAGTGGAACGTCAATTTCCTGATCTTATTTAGTACAGAGCGAGGAATTGATTCCATCAACATTCAATAAACCGGATGAACCTCCAACACAATTTTTACAAGGATGTATCTACCACCCAATTTAAGCCATCGGTTACACCATAAGCCTATCCTCTTTGAATTTTTTTGCTACTAGCCAATCCTAATCTTCCGCCCTATGCGCGCCGGTCTTTAGAAAGTAACCCAAGTATCTGAAGCCTGTAGAGAGGTCACTAAAGGAAAAGGGAATAAAACTCTTGAAGGGAGAAAGTTCGATGTCTGAAAAGCCTGCATAATGAAATGTAGTTTTTGATTGATTTACCGTTAGTCCAGAATCTTTACAAAATAAACAGATAATTTTGTCAATTTCCCACCATTCTTGTAATGTCGCCCTCATCATAATCAGAACATCATCAACAAACAATAAATGCAAAATCTTATACAGACGAGAAACTTTTATACATCTCGAACCACATTAAAAATACACCATGAATAAAATATGGTACCATGAAATCCATACAATAACCAAATTTATTTTACATCATGATTAAAATATGGTCCCATGGAATCCATACATTAACCAAATTTATTTTTGATTGCAAAATAGTCTATTCAATGCAATTTATAACTAAGTAAATAATTTGATATACAAACCATTACACATCATACTACTTAGTATTTTTATAATGCAATGCATTGTAATAGTTAGGAAGTAGATCGTCCAATTTTTTTTCAAAAATCCAAATCCAAGGATTGTATAATATAATTTTCATTATAATGCAATGCATTGTAATAGTTAGGAAGTATATTGTCCAATTTTTTTACTAATACAAATCCAAATCCAAGGACTATATAATATAATTTTTCAGTAAAACAAATATAAGATGTTCATTATGAACAATTTACAAGATATGCCATTTACAAATAATGTTAGTCTCATAAAAATGAACTTGATATATCCTTTCATAAATTGAGATAGAGATTACACATACATAAATCAACTCAACAAAACTTTTTATAAATTGAAACTAATACCAATAAAAAAAACTATCATGAAAAAACCACCCACTAAACAATGGAAATGTCAATTATCAACTTCATTTTATGCAAATTTACATTAAAATTATTGAACTAATGCAATTTTACATTAAAAAACATTGAACTAATGCAACAATAAATACACATACAATAATATAATATCTTTTTAAGAAAAATCCTTGTAAATCTTGCAAATGAGTGCTTCAAAATGAAAATTTACCAAAAGTTGTAAAGCTAAACACATATAATAAAACAAGGTATTGGAACTTGTAACTCTTAGAACATGAAGAAAGATTTGTATCGTCATGAATCCTGCTATCCAAAGGCGCTTCTCGCATTGTGTCATATTTCTTCTCTGGCCAGTGAAAATGTTTTAAGAATGCTCTCTTATCTCTCTGCAACAAATACTATTGGTATTCACAAGATTACAAGGAATAACCTTATCCAACTCCCCTTCTATCCACATTAGAGCATTGATAGTATGCCAAGACCTGTGCCTCACGCCCTGCCATAAATTCATACTCCTAAAATGATTATTCAATGTATGTTGTGGGAATACAACCTAACTTTTATACAACATTTATATTAAGTCATTTTAGATCCATCTTAAATTCAGATTTATCAAGGATAGAGAGGGATCTAATTTTTTAAGGTGCAATTTTATTTTTTTGTTATTACATTCTATGTCAAGTTGTACACTTGGGGTGTAATTGTTTTTCTTTAATTGAAGATAATTTATTTTTATTATTGTTATTTTTTTTTATTGAGTGGACTTTAAAGTGCTTATAATGTTATTTTTTTAAAGCTGAGCCGACTTTAATTTTTTTTTTAAAATATAATGTTATTTAACATAACATAACACTAACGCCTCAACATCTCCCTCATACTAGACTATAGAGCAATAAATAAATAACATACAGTACACTATGAAATAGTTTGCAGTTGATTTTTATTTCATGTTTAAGGCATTTTTCGTGCATATTGAGCCTTTGAATGTATACTATGGCATGGTTTTTATACAAACGTGCATATAAGATAATCAGAAAATCCATAAAAATAAAACAAATGATTTTCTCATTGTCCTGGTAAAGCTTCAATCGTTTATGATTGTCCCTATTTCATTTCTCTATACTAGAATTTCATGTCTTTTGTGCCTTTATTGTACTTTTCCTAGTTTCCTTCCCTGCTGCCACATTGTTTTTTTAGTTAAGTACCTAAAGCAATACCAAACCATCCTTAATTACTATAAATCTATTAAAATCAAATTAATTGGGCCATGTTTACCATTCATGAACAATGAATCATTATTGTGGTAGAGTAAATTGGTTAAAAACTAACAGAGGGTCAAAATTATTAGTAACATTTCCATTGGAGTATGTGATATACTAGATGCGATAAATTCTCAACATTTAAGACATTCAAGTTTTGTCATGTTCCTGCTTAAAATTTAGATAAAAGAGATTTATTATATTTTTATTTTTAAATTTCAGAGAAGTAAGATGTACAACTTGAGTGGGTATTGTCAGTCAATTCTATGGATTGAGAATTATGTTACATTAAATCATCGATCTGGGAATGTAAAACTTATAAAGTGTAATGCAATGTATATGTAGGTATCTAGTTGCTTCAAAAATCACCTTAATCCTATAGATACAAACTTTATCTTTGAAAGCTAAAATGAATAGTTAGAAGCAAAGTTTGTGAATTATAAATGTACTGTAACAACATAACAAAATAACAATTGCAGGAAAGAAAAGATCAACACAGCTTGGTCTTTGTTCACTTTTAAACCATTATAATGTGAAATGGCATAACTACATAAAACCTTCCTATTTTGAAAGTGAATCAATGGGCTCTATAATTAGAAACAAATCTTAAAATGATCCCTATGAACAGTCTGTTATATTGAGAACTCACACAGAAAAATGTTGAAATGTTAAACAAACAACAATAGTAAATGCATAAAATAAAATACTAGAAAAGAAAGAGCAACATATCTTGACAAGGGGGCCTCTTGTTGGTTATATGCTACCGTGGAAGCTTCACAAGTCTATGAAATCGTTATCAGAACTGTAATCAAATTATCCCATGAACAAAAACAAACTTTTTTCCAAATAGTCAATCAGAATCAATGATTTATAATACTTCTCAGAGACAATGTTTACAATAAAGTTTCCAGTCCTTTTCTCATTGCTTACATTGGGTTTTTATACAATTATGAAATCAGAGTTCTAAAACTCGTATTGCATATTTTCAGGAAATATGATTTTCATTTTGGATCATAGAAATTGTGGAGAATTTTATAATGCAACACGTAGGAGAAATTCATGGTTTCATGCATGAATTTCTGCTTCCATATATCAATATCTGATATAATTGATTTGATCCTCATTCTTATGCTACGAAACCCATACTCTATTTTTCTTTGTCCCCTGTTTGACTTTCTCTTTGACTTTTCCAATTTAATGAGCTGGAAGGTACTTGGTTGATGTTGATAGGTTGACAAGATGAAGAATTACTTTTTGAAATCTCCTCCCATTTTTGCTTTTTCTTATATGAGTTCACTTATATCCACACCTGCGACTTAGCTATGAATTTAAAATTAGATACAAAACAAAATATTTTATGTAGCTTAGTTTATTTCTAGAAGAGTTTTACAAAAGGACTCATAAAAACATAAGAAAATAAACAATTACCTGATTTGTATCCTCATAGCTCATATCACGATTATTTTTCAAAATGGTGGTATGTGAAGTGTAAGTTGATGGGTATGATGGGATTATAAGGGACCAATAGGTAGAGTGGCTAGTAAAATTATTGACAAAAAGAGTTATTCTTGAGACCCAACATTCCCCATGCAAAGGCTTCTGCATGTCCTCATGCAAGGACAAAATTTCAAAATTTTATTTCTTATTTCTCCAAAAGACCTTTATTCAGATCAAACCACTTCTTTTTTCCTCTTCTTTGGATATTTTTATTCATGCTTCTCTTCTAATACTGGTTGTTTAGGCTCTTTCTCTTTGATTAAACCCTTTATTTCTTTTTTAAGCTTCTTGTTTTTTTCTTTCAATTTTGCATACTTCTCATTTATTTTCTCTAATTTGCCCCTTAATTTTTCATTCAAAGTTTTCAAAATCTGGTTTTCTTCTAATGTGATGCTCCAACATTTCCATTTACTTGATTTCTTCTTTCAAGGTTTCTATTGTTTCCTTCTCTTAATAGAAAGGTGATGGAATTTGAGTGAAAGATGGTACCTGATTTGGATCTTTGGACTGTAACAATTGAGCTATTTTTTTAAGAAGTTTAATTTATTCATGTGATGTTTGTTGGCCAGGATCAATCCCTAGACTCCCAATTCTTGTTTTTTCAATTGTTGGTGATGATAACATAGTGACTTTTGGCCAAACCTTGTGCTACTAATAGACATTTGTCATCACCGCGCGCGCTCGCCCTGACCTAGCTCTGTAACGTGAAGGGTTTGAGAGTGCCGCCATGGCAGCCCAGGGAGGGGAGCCGCCACCCCCTCCTTCCCCCGCCTCCTCCTTCAGACGCTTGGTAGAAGCATGCAGCAAAAAATCGTCCGTCGTAGAAGCCCCGAGCTTTGTCAAGAAGCTGAACGATATTCCAGAGATCGACCTCCCTCCGGATCTCCCTATCAAAGTCGCCTTGTCTCTCTCTGAACGAGGTCTCATTGGTCAG
>JZKD02S1097906.1:0-14631 GCA_000966675.3 Picea glauca
TTCCGCTGTGCTGAGAGCAATACTGGATTGCTTCCTACTCTGCCACGAGATCATAGCTGATCCCAAACTGAAACAACATCCGGAAGTGCTTTTTCTGTCAGCAACGCTTCCTGCCACACCTCTCTCTCATCCATTTGATATTTTTCTATGACCCTTTTACTCCATATGTGAGTTGGATTAACAAGTGTCACCATGCTTGCATCCACTGACAAAGATAATATTAATAACTCATATACATGAAATCCATAACTGAATCATCATCATAACCATGCGTAAATAAAACAAATACTTTTAATTAAAGTCAATAGTCCACTCTCTGACTCAATTCAGAGTCCGAGGAAGTCTGTTGATGCCATCAACATCCTCATCATGCCACGTTCCCGCACACTCAAGAAACCTCATCATAATACATGCCAATGCTATAGATCATTATAATAACATATCAAATTTCAATACTCAATCATAGCATAACCTTAGAAACCAAAACAAATAGTCATAATTTACCATGTTTAACTGGATCACTTGCACACAAGTCTCCTCAAAGAATAAACATTGCCACCAATTTCAACTCGAATTTTCGCCCAATAAGATAATGCCTCCAAACGCGTAAGGCATACAAAATCGCTAATAATTCCAAATTGTGTGTTGCATAAATCTCTTCATGCCTTCTTAGTTTCCTTGAAATATATGCAATAACTCGACCTTCTTGCATTAATACTCCACCCAATCCTTCCTTGGATGCGTCAATGCATACAAAGAATTCCTTGCCCATATTCAGAACTTTCAGTATCGATGTTGTTGTTAATAATTCTTTAAGCTTTTGAAATACTTCCGCGCATTTCTATGACCATACAAATTTCTTATTCTTCTTTTGTAATTCCGTAATTGGATTTGCTATTTTTGAAAAACCTTTGACGAAGCATTGATATTAACCTGTTAATCCCATAAAACTACGAACCTCTTACACGTTCGTCAGTGCTGGCTATTTCATAATAGCCTTTACCTTCACTGGATCCACAACGATACCCTCTCCAGAAATAATGTGTCCCAAATAGTGAATCTTCGTTTGATATAAAAAACACTTAGACAACTTTCCATACAACTTGTTTTCTCTTAAACATTGCAAAACTAATCTCAGATGTTCGCCGTGCTCCTCTTTTGCCCAAGAGAAAATTAATACGTCGTCGATAAATACCTGTATGAACTTGTCCAAATATTCACGAAATACCCCATTCATTAAACTCATGAATACACCAGGAGCAATCCTCAAACCAAACGGTAATACGATAAATTCATAATGTCTAAATTTTGTCTTAAACGCTGTTTTAGGAATGTCTTCCTCTTTGATTCCCAACTAGTGATATCCTGATCTCAAATCAATCTTTGAAAACAACGTCGCCGCCTTCATTTGATCAAATAAGTCATCAATTCTCGGTAACATGTACTGATTTTTGATCGTGACCTTGTTTAATTGACGAGAGTCAATGCAAAGCCTCCGTGATCAGTCCTTCTTCCTTACAAAAGTTATTGGTGCACCCCATAGTGATACACTTGGATGTATAAGTCCAAAATCTAATAAATTCTTCAATTTCGTCTTTAACTCTTGTAATTCAGGTGTTGACATTCGTTGAGACGTTCTTGCAATTGGTTAAGTTCTAGGTTTTAAATCTATAGTAAATTCCAATTCTCTTTTCGGTGGTAAATCTGGCAGTTCCTCAGGAAAAACATCGACAAACTCCGATACTACTGGAAAATATTCCAATCTTTTCGCATCACTTTTTTCATTAAGCGCTAAAATGGCATACAACTTGCATCCTTTGTGCATGTTTTTCTGTAATTGTAGGGAAGAAATAAATCTTATCGATACTCCTTGGTTTTTTCCTACAATTACTCTACTCTGTCCCAAATCATCAATTAAGATTAATCTCTTCGTCTTACAGTTAAGTATCGTGTCGTGCGTTTCTAACCAATCCATTCCAATCACAATGTCGTAGGATCCTAAGGTTGTGACATAAAGGGTTACATTTGCGACGAAAACACCCAAGTTAATGTTACAATCCTTAACCTTTTCTCCAACTTTTTTCTTGGCACCAGATGCCAACTCTACATATCTAAACTCATCTTGTTCGAATGCCTTCACCTTAATTCTTTTAAGCGCAAAACTAGTTATAAAACTCTCAGTAGCTCCTGGATCTATCAAAATACTTAACTGCTAATTTGTTATCATAACTGAAGTCTTGAGCAATGTAAACTGATGCTAGGCATGACGATTATTCACCCCTGCATGAATCCTATGGGCCTTGCCCAAATCTCCCTCTCTCGTCTGTCCTGTTGATCCAACAACTCTTGCCTTCTCAATATGACAATCTCTCTGATAGCGGGGCTCTCCACATGATCCAGATTATATGAGCAGAACGAAATGAATACAGATTATTAAAAGATGCTTAACACAGGATAACAGAGATATATTAAAACTGGTTTTCTATTCAATAAGGAAATAAGCTGAAACTGTAAAATGCAGCAAAAAACAAGCTTGCTTGAATGGTGACGACTTATCTCTGAGAAGAGATGTAACGACTGTGCTCATTCATAAGAAGATGATTACAATGAGGCTCTGAAGGCCTTTTTACAATAAACATGAATGTCAAAAACCGTAAACATCCAAAAACCTAACCCTAGGAGATGAAGCACCAAAAGTCATGTGGGCCTTGTTTAGGTAAGTTAATACATCAACTTCCCGGGGTCGCAAATTTTGCATACAATCTCCGTTTTAGGCGCACGATAGCCCATTGGAAAGGTCTATCCGAGGAAATTTTCGACGACCGCGAGCCCTAAAAACGCTGTTTAGGGCCTCAAAACGACCCCACAAGTCAGGGGCCCGAAAACTAGGAAAAAAATTGCCAAAATGGAACACTGCCAAAATGAACCTATTGGAATAGGTGGGAGGCCACTGACATCCATCTGGATCAATCCTCCCCCCTTAGGAAGCAATGATCTCCATTGCGTTGAGTTCCCCCATTAGGTGAAGAAATTTCTGCTGAATTTGGCCGCGGGTGAACCACTTGCCTTGGTGCAGTAGATGCCCTGCTTTGACAACTCGATAAAGATGGATCCTTTGCTGTCGGGTGCCCTTGATCCGTGTGTCCATAATCTGATCACTGGATGCATGTTGCATGTAGTCAGGGTTGAGCTTTGTTGGTGTCAACTGCTCTGCTATCTTTGAGGTGTCCAATAATGGTGGGAAATATGGCCGAAGGAGAGCCATGTTGAAGACTGGGCACAGGCCAAGGAAAGAGGGAATGTTGAGCGCAAAAACATTGTAACCCACAACCTTGGTGATGGTGTATGGCCCATGCCAGAGTGAGCGAAGCTTCCGACAGGGCCCTGTAAGGCGTTCTTTCTGCAAGTGCAACCAAACTTTGTCGCCCACCTGAAACTTATGTGGCACCTGATGTTGATCATGGCGCTACTTGTACTTGGCATTGGACTTTTGTAAAATATTTTGAGCTTGTTGGCAGATGTGATGGATCCTCTCAATGAACCGGGTGGCTTTTTCAGCTTTTGGTGGAGCAGGAGAGGAGTTGGTCGAGGTGTTCGCCAGGGGTAATGCAACATCCATGGGGCCCAATGGTTGGAATCCCAACCCCACTTGAAAGGGGTTGTGGCTAGTTGAGCTATGCAGGGCTCGGTTGTAGCTATGCTGTACATAGGGAAGACTCTCATCCCATGTGCTGGGGTTCTTGGAATTGTACATGTGCAGGATATGTGCGATCATTCGATTAAAGACCTCAGTTTGGCCATCTATCTGGGGGTGGAAGGAAGTGGATTTGGTGAGCTTGGTATCCAACAATGACCATAGGCTCGACTAGAATGTGCCGAGGAACCGACTGTCCCAATATGAGAAAATGGTTTATGGGATCCCAAAGTGTACCCAGATGTGTTCAAAGAAGAGCTTGGTAGTGGCCTCTGCAATGATGTTCTTCTTGCAGGCGGCCATAATCGCCATCTTCCAAAAGCGATCAACAACCACAAAAACACAGTCATTGCCCCTCTTGGTGGACGGGAGGCTTGACATGTAGTCCATAGAGATGGATTCCCATGGCTTGTCAGGAGTAGGAAGAGGGGTGTACAGGCCTTGTTTCTTAGTGGTCAGTTTGGCAATAGCACAGGCGGTGCAAGACCTGATATACTTGTCGACATCCTGTCGAAGTTTCGGCTAGTAGAAATGTTTTTGCATCACTGCCACTGTCTTTTCGACGCAAAAGTGACCTGCCACCTGACTGTAGCGAGCTTCCCAAATCAGCTTCGTGCGCTCGCTTGATGGAATGCAAAGATGGCCCAGACAACACAACAACCCATCCTGAAGATGGAAATTAGCGACCACTGAGATTGATCCCAAAATTTGGTAGGTGGTGGAGAAGTCAGGGTCTGTCTCATAGAGGTGGGGCCATCCAGAGGTCCCATGGTCACAAGAGTCTAGCACCGTGGTGAGTGCCACGACTGGAGGTTGACTGAGGCAGTCAACAACTCGGTTTGTACTTTTTGTTTTATACTTGATGTTGAGGTGGAACTGCTGTAAGTATGTGGACCACTTCTGATGGCGGTCATTTTGCAATTTGCCTTGGGTCTGCATGAACTGTAGTGGCTTGTGATCAGTGTGGATGACTGTCTCCTTCCCCAGAATGTAATGTCTCCACTGGCGGCAAGCTTTCACAATGGAGTACATTTCTTTGTCGTAAGTAGGGTACTTACATACATCATCTGATAGTGTCTCACTATGATATTCCACATGGTGGCCGTGTCGAGTGAGAACACCACCCACAACATAGTCTGAAGCATATGTCTCGATCTCAAAGGGATGTTGCAGGTATGGTAATGAAATAACCGGGGATTAGCACAAACGTTGCTTCAAGTCATCGAAGGCTCGTTGTTGGGACACGCCCCACACAAATTTTTCGTTACCACCACCCCTGGTTACTTGGTTGAGGGCCCATGCGATATGAGAGAATCCCAACATGAACCCGCGATAGAAATTGGCAAGGCCCAAGAAGCTCCGAAGCTTAGTGAGTGTGGTTGGGGCTAGCCAGTCACGAATGACCTGGATCTTGGCTGGATCCACATGCACACCATGCTGATCAACGATGTAGCCTAAGTAATGGACCCTGTCCATTCTGAAGGAGCATTTTTCCAAGTTTGCATATAGTTTGTGCTGCCGCAGGGTGTGCAAAACCTGCTGAATATGCTGCAAGTGTTCCGCCCAAGTCTTTCTGTAGATGAGGATGTCATTCATATACACCACTACAAAAGTACTGGTGAAAGGTCGCAGGATATTGTCCATCATCATCATAAAAGTTGTTGGAGCATTTGTCAAACCAAAGGGCATGACCAACCATTAAAAAAGACCTTATTTTGACTTGAAGGTGGTCTTCCATATATCTGTATGTCCTATTGGGACCTGGTGGTAGCCAGACTTCAGATCAATCTTACTGAAGTATTTGGCCCCTTTGCACTGATCAAGGGGGTTGTCGATTCGGGGAATCAGGTACCGGTTCCAGACTGTGATTTTATTCAGGGCCCGATAATCAATGCAGAGGTGTGAGGTCTCGTCTTTCTTCTGCACCGGTACGATTGGGCTCCCACAAGGCGATGAGCTGGGACAAATGAGCTCTTTGGGGAGCAGTTCTTGGATCCGCCTATGGATCTCCTCATTTTCTAATAGAGAGCGATGGTAGACCGACCCATTGGGTAGCGGTGCACTTGGGGTCAGATCGATGTGATGCTTGACCTGGCAGTGCAGAGGCACCTCGATAGAAGAGGAGAAGATATTAGAGTATTCTTCCACGACCTTATCCACTTGCTTTTGTTGTGTGGAGAGATCGGCTGCGGAGGCCTTGGATGTGGTTAAGATCTTTCGCTTACTCTGAGAGAAAATCAAAAAGAAGACAAATTTCCTGGTTTGAGAGATGACCTTCCTGCATTGCTTGGCAGAGATCAATGAAATAACAGTAGGAGGGACTGCCTCGGGTATCCTGTACAATTTCCTGTTCAAAGTAATAATAACACTACGAGGCCTAGACTCATATACAACATGGCGTTTCCATAAATAAGGTTGGCCCAAAAGAACATTACAAACTTCGAGAGGAGCAACATCACACAATACCTCGTCTTTGAAGGGCTTGATGCCATATGACAGTCGACACTGTTGGCTGACACAGATATCGCTTCCTTGGTGGAGCCATCCAATGGTGTAGGGTTGTGGGTGCGACGTTGTCGGCAGGGCCAACGGTTGATGACCTCTGCTGAGATGAGGTTCTTCTGGCTACCACTATCAACGATGAAGTGCAACGGGGTGCCTTTTACCCACATCTGCGAATGGAAAAGGCACTCGCCTTCTTCTGGCTCGTCTGGTTCACCAGGCTGGAGCTTGGTGGTAGCAACGATGACACTGCGTTTTGCGTCAATGATTCGTCTTCCCCTTTCTGGTTCCAACTTAGAGTCAGAACCCGCATCTGATTCAAAGGCTTTCACTTCGGCCACCAATGACTGCTTTGAGTGGCAATCAACAGTGTTATGCCAAGGGATCCTATGGAAGTCGCACCACTTCCCGATATCCTTCTTTGTCTTTCCGGTGTCCTTCTTTGCTTGCGGCTTGCACTGATTGTCCTGATACTGTCCATCTTTGCTCTGTCCTTTGTTCTGTAGGTTGGGGCCGCCCTTTCTTAGTTTTTGCTGCGAGGGGTTCCCATGCCCAAATTGTCGCGTCTTTTGTTTGATCTTTTGCTTGATTTTGACGACATATCGATATGCTGCGCCCAAGGACGAGATGTCCGGAAATTCCATTTCGGTCTAGATGTATCTATGCAGAGCATCGCGATACTTGAGCACCATATGTCGCTCTGAATCTTAGATACCTAGCTTGGTGCGCATGGTATGGAAGATATTTGTGAAATTTGACACTGTTTGGTCTCTTTCTTGCCGCAGTGTGGTCCATTTGGTATACAAGTCGTCATAACTTCCAACAAGGTAGTATTGTTTATTAATAACATCCATGAAAGATTCCCAGGTGGCCGCGACTGTAAATAACGAGGGTTCCTCTGTTTCCTTTTGCTCACAGAAAGTTTCCCACCAATCTTTGACATGGGGAACGACTTTGAGGAGCGCAAGTTCCTAGTAGATTCAACCACTTGTCTACAACATCTGCGTCTATCTGACCTTCAAATATAGGAATATCAAAGTTGATTTGTACCTTGAAGGGGGCGACGCCTCTGCTCGAGGAAGATGCGACGCTTGTTTGTAGCCGCTGAAGGATTTACACGAAACTATCTATTATCTCATTCCTCTGTTGCATGAGAGCTTCCTCAAGCAACATTTTGAAAGGATCTCATGTCCCGTCATCTTTCTTTTCTCCTGCCATGAGAGGTCGTTTGGGTGTGCGAGAGCTTTTTTCCTCAAGAGAAACAAGCTCGAGACCAAATTCTTTGTACCCTGACCTCGTTGGGGACATGCATTAAGACGACAAGGAGCAGACCGCTTTGATACCACTGATCCGTATTTTATGAGTAGAACGAAATGAATAAAAATTATTAAAATATGCTTAACACAGAATAACAGAGATACAATAAAAATGGTTTTCTATTCAATAAGGAAATACGTTGAAACTGTAAAATGCAGTGGAAAACAAGCTTGTTGGAATGATGGCGACTTATCTTTGAGAAGAGATGTGACGGCTACACTCATTCACAAGAAGATGATTACAATGAGGCTCTGAAGTTTTTACAATAAACAAGATGTCAAAAACCCTATACATCCAAAAACCTAACCCTGTTTGGATAAGTTAGTACATCAACTTCTTGGGGCCGTAACTTTTGCATACAATCTCCGTTTTAGGCGCACGATAGCCCGTTGGAAAGGTCTATACAATGACTACACATTTTGCTGCGATCCATAAAAACGTTGTTTAGGGCCTCAAAACGGCCCCGCAAGTCAGGGACCCGAAAACTAGGAAAAAAACTGTCGAACTGGAAAACTGCCAAAATGAAATAGTTGGAATAGGTGGGAGGCCACCAACATCCATCTGGATCACCACAAGTCCAACATCCATCCTTAGGGTCGATGCTCTTAGTTCTAGAGGAAGAATCTATTGGTCCAGGGTTCTGAGATCCTGATTTGTTATGTGAAACATATCTATACTGCTGCTACTGCTGAGGATGTCGTGATTGCTGTTGCGGTGGTGCTATATAAGGATTTCTCTGATTGCTAGCCTGTCTCTGTGGTGTAGAAAATACAAGTCCTCTGGGTGTATCATGGTGACGAGAAGTTTGTCCTGTCTACCTAGAAGGATTCATGTTCTGACCTCCACTGTTTAGTTCCTCCTCAACGATAAAAGTTTTCTGTACTGCATCGTGCAAAGTCTGAGGCATCATAATCCTCACCTGAGCTCGAATGTTGTAGTTGAGACCAAACACAAATTTATTCACTTTTAAATTTTTAGTGTTCAAGTGCGGATCATATCAAAGTAACTCCATAAACCTAGCCTCATACTCAGTTACTGTATGACTACCCTGTTGTACGACGTTGAATTCATTAAGTTGATGCTCAATGAACTCATCGGATAGGTACCTCTCACGGAATCGTTCTTCAAACAATTCCTAAGACACGTCTTCAACGACCATATTCAGCTGTGGCAGGAGTGTCTTCCACCAAATAAGCGAACTGCTTTTCAGCTGAAAGACCGCTATACATATCTTCATGTTGGAGGTATAATCGCACAATGCAAAGCACATTTCCATATTCTCCAACTACCTTCATGTTGGAGGTATAATCGCGCAATGCAAAGAACATTTCCATATTCTCCAACCAAGCTTTGATAAATAAATTGTCCGTGGAACCCTAGAACTCAGGAAATTTTACCTTCTCGAGTTTTCTATGAACACTACCACTATATATAGGATGATGCTGTGAACGCTCATTTTGTACAAAATCACTGCCTTCATCGCGATTGAGGATATTTATCAATGCCTTTAACATCCTATGAAAAGACCTCATCATTCCCATGACATCACCCATTGAAACTTGCTCCTGCTCACTAGTTTTCTCTTCTCCCTATGGAGCAGATCCCTCGGGTGTGGATGTGATTGGAGGAGGAATACCTCTTTCTCCTGCACCCCGACGTGTTGATATTATGGTAGCTATGGGAGTTATTAACCTCCACTTGTAACCTTTGACGAGACTAGAATATTCTCGAGAAGAAACAGAAACCCTAAAGACTTGGACATAACCCTAGAAGACTGTTGATGAATGAAACTATGTGAGACATTGTCCAGCTTACAAACCTGTGAGGTGTGCATCATTGCAGCTATGTGAAGTCTTTCTCTCAACTTACAAACCTGAGAGAAATCCCCTAAGAAGGGTACGTGGTTCTTGCTTGGGACAGAGCTATGAACGTAGAGATGACCTCCTTCATTCAGAGAGTGAGAAGAACTCCAGTTGATTATCTAGTGGGAAAGGTGATCTGATGAGTTGGACGTGCCTGTGGCTGAGCACAAGGTGAACATGTGAAATCCCAAAGTGGTGGGTGCATCATCATGTGAAAATAAATGAAGATGATGTGTTAGCCTCCTCTGAGCAACAGAGTTGATGAGAAAACTCCAGATGATTCTCCTGTGTGAGGCAGTGGGAAAGAAGATCTGTAGAGTGGACATGCCTGTGGATGAGCACATGTGGACGCGTGTAGATCTGGTTCTTCTGTGTAATGCAGTGAGCTAGAGCTATTACATCCCTATGGATGTGCCCCTAGTGGATGAGCACTTGTGGGTGTATCAGATCCTTTGCTATATGTTGTTCAAGATTCATACCTCCCTGTAACCCTAATTGTTATGTAAAGGGTACGGGTCGGCCCCACCTCAATGTGATTAATAATAAATGTAAAAGATAATTAATATGGTTAATAATAATAATAATAATAATAATAATTATAATGTGACTTAGAGAGGTCGACCCTATTGAGACAATAAACGCCTTTGTTGATTGGACAAGTCTAATATAAGTAAGGGATGATTCCCCATTGTGGAATCATATCTTTCTTGTGAGTTTGAAAATTTCAGAAAACACATCTACTTGGGAAAATGTGCGCACATCTCTTGGGCGCTAGTCTTCTAGGGCTTGAGCACCCTCTTGTGTGCTAGGTCTTTCTTGGTGGTGAAGGTCTTTCTCTTGAAGAATATAACAAAGGATTAGGCTGGGTTTTCTTCCCTTGTTGAGAAGGGTTTCCTAGGATACTTCTTGTGTTCTTATGCATGATGTTTCTTCTTGTGATCTTGGTTGCTGCAACATTATTATTTATGGTTAAGTGAAATGCTAAAATGGAATGAACTTCATGCTTAACCTAGCTTATGAAAAATCAATATGGTATCAGAGCATAGGTCTTGAAAGAACCCATTGCACAAGCTACACGCTTTCACTAGTCATCCCCCTTCTGTTGCAGTTCTGTACGACCCTCCTAGGGCTCTTAGAAATTTCCTACAACCCTCTTCTTTTGGGTGTTTCAGCCCCTAAAACTTGAACGCTGAGGCATTCTTTGTCTTAGGAGAGTACGGCCTTCTCCAGCGTACCTCCAGAGACTCTCAAAATGAAATTCTGAGCATTTGAAATTTTGGCCCTTGGGTTTTTAGGGTTTTGTTAATTTCTGCAGAAATTTTAGAATTAGGGTTTATGCAAACTCATTGAAGGAGCTCTTCAGCTCACCAGTGTTCTCCTATCTCTCAAAGGCTTATTGTTGGCAGTCATAAGTCCAATAAAACCTAAAAGTGCTAGCCTAGCCTAGCCGTTAGGTTTTCTAGCCTAGTTGACAAAGGGTTGTGAAGAATCTAGAATTATGATGAACAAAACTATGATGGAAGATAAGCTTGATGGATCAAGCAACTTCAAAGTTCTTGAAAGACAAGACCTTAGAGGAAGACTTATTATGGGTAATACAAAATGGCTTACAAGAGACAACTATCAATGAATGGAAGGAAGATGACGTCAGGACAAGGAAGCCAATCACCTACTCAAGCCCTTACTTTGAAGGGACAACTTCAAAATAACAAAGATGACAAAAGGTGACACCGTGAGTATCTTCTTCATAAAGATCTCAGAGGATAGAGATCAACCAAGAGCCATTGGAGAAATCATATCAACATCCTCAGGTATGCACTTGTATATATTATTTGTATCATTGTCATGCATGAAATTGCAGGAGGAAGGAACCTTTGCTAAAGTCATGGATCCAGAAGGATCTCAGTGCATTCAGAGAAACAACACACTCAAAGTAAAGACTCTAGGTTTGATTGTTGTAATTATCATTCCTCTAACCTATATTTCTAAAAGTTTGCTACATTACAAGTAGGTGTTGTAGCTGTGACAATATTCCTTAAAATGTTTTGATTCTAGAGATGTACTCATTATTCTCCTTTAAGAGATATTCTTGTGTTGGTTCTTTTTGTTTTCTTGTTCCAGATAGGTTAACAAGAAAACAAGATGCTTATCCTTTAGAGGGAGTCACTTGACTCAGAAGGAGCCAAAACCATTTGAGAAAGAAGAATAGAACCATCATTGAGATAACCAATGCTACACAACATGATCAAAATCTTTATAGAATTCCATGGGAAGAAGCATGCATTGTTGGACAACTGAGAGGGGGGGTGAATCAGTTGTCACCGAGATTAACTAATTATGCTTCTTTTAAAATATTTATAAGGCACTCAATGATGATCACAATAATGCAGGGAAATAAACAATGACACATTCAACATTAGTCACATATATGAGAAACACAGAGACACATATTTTCGAAGGAAACCCATATAGGGTAAAAACTTCTTCTTCTTTATATGATAAGTATTATTTACATTCTTTACATTATCATACATATGAGCACCAACTCATTGTGATGCTACAACCTCTGTTTTGAAAGCTGCAACTTGCTGAGAGCACCAACTCTTTGTTTTTCTTTAGCACCCACTAGTAGGAAGCACCAACTCACTGGTTTCTCTAGCACCAACTAGAAGGAAGCACCAACTCCCTGGTTTCTCTAGCACCAACTAGAAGGAAGCACCAACACCCTGTGTTCAAGCTCCCACTTGAACCTCTGAGGACACCGGTCCTCCCTAACACCTCCCAACCACCCTGGATTATGAATATGAAATACTAAAACCTATTACAATGATACATTATTCAATAACAACTTACTAGTCTCATCACTGTTCTACTGCATTTCGTTGCTTTGTTTGCCTCACTACCTTCCTGCACACCTGACTTGCGCTGTCTGTTCTTCTGCCTTTTATGCTCTGTGCGCCATGTCCATTCAGTGCACAGTTCCTCTTCTGTTCAATTCAGCTGCTGCTCTTCCCTCCTCCTTCACGCATGAATCACCTTTAACAACAACAACCACAACAATTCAAACAACAACCACATCTCTTCTCTGTACCATGTATCAATCGCTTTTGTGCATCTTGTGCATGCAATATTCGCCATTCCTCTGCATGCTCATACCGCGCCAATCTCCTCCACATCTCAAGTGCTCTGAGTGATCATCATCGTGACTCTTCAGCTTCTCTGACAATTCAACCCCTGTGTCTATCATCACTAGGTGTTATGCCGAGATTCCTTTTTCTCCCTGGTAGTTGAGACTCTTCGTCTTCTCTGTTACAGTCGAGCTCATCCTTTCTGTTTCAGTTATGAGCTCCAACCCTCATCCAGCTGTCAATTTCCTCCACGAATCGTCTTCATTCCATTGGCAGATTCCATGTAACTCTTCAGCTCCTCTAGAAATCACGCATAAGTCTCTTCGCATCCTCTGGTAGAAACCATCAATGGTTTCTAGTAGTTACACTATGAGGAGCAACATTAGCCCTCCGATCATGCTCATGTTCACCTCCATCGTTGGATTAACTCTGATGAGTTCTTGCGTTATTTACCCGTTTCACACTTTCGCAATTCAGAGATTCTGCAATGAGACATATTGAGTCTCCATGTCACGAGTTCCGAAACTCCGAAACAAAGCTTTTCCATGCTGGCTCCTTCCTTTATATGACCATGGCTATGACCGAGCGCTTGTTCATAACGTGCTTTTCACGATTTCGCATTTCGCCTTTTCGTTAATTCCATTGTGAAGTTTCTTGACTTTCCAAGTCGCGATCTCCGAAACGCCGAAAAGAAGCATGTCTGCACGTACTCTTCTCTTCAGCTCTTCGATGGTGTGACCATCGGCTGAGACCACGCGCTTATGCATAAAGCTCTTTCGCGATTTCACATTTTGTGAATATGGAGATGAGGCATCTCGACTCTCCAAGTCGCGATCCCCGAAACCCCGAAATGGAGCTTATCTGAATTGACTCCTTCCCTTCTTGTGACCACCGGCGGTGACCACAGGCTGTGCCAAAAGGCGCTTCATATTTCGTGAGTTTATAAACTTCATCAAGTCTGATCGACGGTTGGAATCTCCATAGATCCGATGGTCCAGATCTTATCGCGATCTCGCATCTCGCTATTCCTTAGATGGAGGTTCTCGTCACTCCAAGTCGCGATAGGTAAAGCTCCGAGATGGAGCTTAGATCAATGGTCCAGAATCCTTGGTGATCTGACGGTCCAGATCTTATTGTGAGTTCGCATCTCACGATTCCTGTGATGGAGGTTCTCGTCACTCCAAGTCGCGATACACGAATCCCCGAAATGGAGTCTTTGACATGCTCTGATCTTCTGCCACGCGTCCCTCTTGGATCAATGATCAATATTTTATCGAGACTTCGCAACTCCACGAGCCTTTGTTGTGCCTGATCAACGGTCCATATTTGGCCTCGATCTAACGGTTGAGATTATTTCGCGATTTCGCATATCGCGAATTCGAGAAGTTAGGGAACCCCGTTCCTTTGACTTTCCAGTCAACGACATGATGATCTTCCGCCACGCGTCCTCTTGATCAACAGTCCATGACTGTCCCCGATGGACGACCAGGATTCCTTCACAGTTTTGGGGAGTTGGATGATTCTTGGACTTATCTGCCTTGCAGCTTCGCCATATCTAACGACTATTGAGCCTTCGTAGATACCCCAGATCCTATGGCCCATATCTTCTCACAATTTCGCTGCTTCGTGATTTCGTCCACCTTCACGATTTCGCCGCTTCGCGATTTCGTCCACCTTGCGATTTCGTCACTTCGCGATTTCGTCCACCTTGCGATTTCGTCACTTCGCGATTTCGCCACTTCGGTGGTGAAGTGTTTCGACACTTCAACTCCCGGTATCCGAAATTCTAAAATGGAGTTTACTCTTCCATTATCACTGCGCTGCTGATCATGCTGATCTTTGCCATCGCTGTTCTTGCCATCAATGACAAGCTTACTCCCAACTGTAAACCTTCCAACAATCTCCCCCTTTGGCATTGATGGCAACCCTGAACGACTGCGCTAATCTGTTTGGACCTCCAACTATAGCATCCGATCCAGACAACTCCTTTTCTCCCCCTTTGACATCAATGTTAAAGAAAACACGCTCCCCCTGAGCTGTTGCATTAATTTTAGGAGGTATCAGATATGCAACCAATACAGGACTCCCCCTAACAGGATGGACTCTCTTAGATGTGAGACGGGATGAC
>JZKD02S1097906.1:23867-36305 GCA_000966675.3 Picea glauca
GTAACCCTAATTGTTATGTAAAGGGTATAGGTCGGCCCCACCTTAATGTGATTAATAATAAATGTAAAAGATAATTAATATTGTTAATATTAATTATAATAATAATAATAATAATTATAATGTGACTTAGAGAGGTCGACCCTATTGAGCCAATAGATGCCTTTGTTGATTGGACACGTCTAATATAAGTAAGGGATGATTCCCCATTGTGGAATCATATATTTCTTGCGAGTTTGAAAATTTCAGCAAATACATCTACTTGGGAAAAGGTGCGCACGTCTCTTAGGCGCTAGTCTTCTAGGGCTTGAACACCCTCTTGTGTGCTAGGTCTTTCTTGGTGGTGAAGGTCTTTCTCTTGAAGAATATAACAAAGGATTTGACTGGGTTTTCTTCTCTTTTTGAGAAGAGTTTCCTAGGATACTTTTGTTCTTGTGCATGGTGTTTCTTCATGTGATCTTGGTTGCTGCAACATTATTGTTTATGGTTAAGTGAAATGCTAAAATGGAATGAACTTCATGCTTAACCTAGCTTATGAAAAATCAACAAAGACAAGTCGGCTAAAGAGAATAATTAATATTGAGATTTTATCCCCAGGAAGAGAAGTCGGCCTAGACAACTAAGAAGGAGCAGTATAAATATAGGATGCCAGAGCTCATTTAGAACACATTCACTCACAACTGAAAAAAATCAGTTGTGCACACGTTTGGAGAGTAGTTGCAGCTGGAGCTACTGCAACCTGTATTTTCAGTTTTTCTGGCTTGGAATTTCTGTTTGGTCTTCGATTATCTTTGCTTGGTGCATTAGCCTTGGTTTTCTATTGATTTGCTACCATAATTCTTGTCTCTGTCAAGGTTAAGGTGCTCAGGGGTGGCCTTTGTGCCTATGGTTAGGTGACAATATTGCTATATTGTTTATGGTTAAATGAGCACACCCATTATTCTATCATGGTATGGGCCGACACCTCCTTCAGTCAGTCTAACCACTGGAAGGAAGCTAAGCCATAAGATCATCCAGCTCATTCAAGAACTACTGCTAGGGTTTCTAGCATGTGCAGTTACTGAAGCATTGCCGTTGGGGTTACTAGCAGGTGCAATTGCAAACCCTAAAACTCTTTCCCATCACATGATGACGAAACACCTTACTCAAGGAGAGGATATTCTAGTGGGCCTTAGTCCAACGCACCTATTGACACTCTTAGAAGGAAAAATCGTCAAAGTTGAGATTTTGGGTCAAAGTCAATGTTTGACTAGTCAAAGTTTCACCATCTATCAGTCAACAAAAATCATGAATGAAAAGACAGATCATCTACACTATTTAGTTATTACACGAAATCTTGAAGATGGCATGTGGATAATTGAGAGTGGAGCTTCCAGGCATATGACAGGAGACCAGGTCAGACTCTCCAGTTTGAATGAAAAGAAGACATCCTACAAGGTAGAACTTGGAGACAAGAACACCTATCCAGTCGAAGGAATTGGTCAAGCCTCCATCAAATTGAAATTAGGTAACAATGTTCATTTGAGTAATGTCTTATATGTACCTGGTTTAGAAAAGAACCTTGTATCCATATCTTTCCTAGAAGACAAAGGAAATCGAATAACCTTTGTAGATGGTGAAGTACTATCTTGGTCTAGAGACTCTAGCATAGAGAATGCTAGAGTTATTGGAACTCATGAAGGCAGATTATACAGACTACTAGAACGAAATGATGATGCTCTTATACATGAAGAAGTCAATCCCAATGAACTTTGACATATAAGGTATGCTCATCTTAACTATCAAGCATTACCTTTCCTCAAGAAAATGGTTGAAGGAATACTAGAGCTACAATCTACACATGAAGGAATTTGCAGAGGATGTGTGACACAACACCCCCTGCCTTGACAGGTTCTGCACGACCTCCCGGTCTAAGGATTGTTCTAAAAGTTCCCCGAGCCTAAGCGACACTTTCGGCTCCCTATCGGAACCTCGAATTCCCGATCCATAGGTCCTTCCTTGAAAACCTCCACCTGTGCGTCACATGCACAAGGTGGAAGCTTTTACCTGTACACGACCCCTGACACGACTGTGCTTATTTCCCAAAATGTAATTTTAGGTTTTGGGACTTCCTGAGTCCTGATCTCAAGAACCTCTGCCTTCTTGATCCCCCGATCGCCGAAATGCTGAAATGCCTGACCCCTTGTCCTCAGAACTCCTGAAGTTCCAAACTCCAAAATGAATGGCGAGTACACTAGCTCTCTGCGTCCTGTGCTATTCCTCTGTAGATTTTGGGTTTTCGCGTTTCGAGCTTTCCCGATGCAAGACTGTCGATCCTTGCTCCTTGGACTTTCCGATATTTGAAATACTGACGTCCTCTCTATTCCTTCAGTGTTTCAGAGTTTCACGCTTCGAGATTTCGCGACCCCCGACGCAACAATTCCTTGTCTTCTTGTACTTCCGGTATCCGAAATACCGAAGTACTGAAATCATGAAACTCCGATCCTCCTTCTCCTGAGCAAGATCAACAACTCAAATCGTCCCCTGATCCAACGGCTCAAATCCTTTCGGGATTCTATGGGTCAAGAGTTTCGAACTCTCACCCCTGCATCTTCCGGTAGCCAAAATACCAAAATAGTCCCTTTTGGGGATTTCCCCGATGCCTTGATCGCTGCCACATGTCCTCCTACTTGGACGGTTCTGATTCTTTCGGTCTTCAGGACTCCATGACCCCAACGACACTATTCTCTGGTCTTCCGAACTCTCGATGTCCAATTACCCGGTCGTTCCCCGATCTTCCCCACGTGTCCTCCATAGACGGACGACCCTGATCGTTTTGGGACTTCGCAAGTCGCAAATCCGAAAGACTCCTTTGCGTTTAGCTCTTCAATGTTTGAATCCCCGAAATGTGAGGATCTCACGACATGTGTCCTTTGAATGGATGCTCCCGATCCCTTCGGGATTTCACAACCCATGACCTCTAGTCTCCCGGTTTGTTGTCTTCAGAACCTCCGAATTTCTGAACCTCGAAATCCCGATACGTCTGCCGATTTGGGACTTTTTCGGGTCCTGTGCTCTTCTTACGAGGATTTAAACCTCGTGCTCCTTCCGACAGATCCGATGGCTATTGACTGTCTTAGTTAGATCTGACGACCCATATCTACTCTTTTCTGCTGCGCTCTCCTGCTGCTTCCTGGATGTGAAACTTCAATGATCCAGATCTTATCTTCGTCTGATTCGACGGTAGCTGTGGTTCCCTCCTGTGCTTCGGGACTGTGAAACCTTGAAGGGTTTCCCCGACTTCCTGCACTCCTTGTAGCTATTACTCTGTGCGCAAAGGCACCGTTTCTCCCGAGCTTTGTTTTCCTCTGACACCTTGAAAGGTTTTCTCGACCTCTATGCTTCCCATAGGGTCTCTACACACACGAAGGTGCTATCTGTCCTGAGCTTGTCTGTTGCTTAGACCTTTAAGGGACTTAACCCTTTTTCCTTCTCCCTCAGATGGAGAATCTGATGCCCTCTTGGTAGTCTCTTTCTCAAGCAACTCCTTGCTGAGTCTGCAGGGTGTTCAACAACCCTGTGAAGGTCCTCTCCTGGACTCTTCTCTTTCCAGAACTCAAAAGAGTTCTTTCATGTGCTCTATCTGCACCTCCACTCAATGCCCTTCTGGCAGAGTTTCTCCTCCAGAATCCCACAATGATTCTGTTTCCCTTAATGAACTCAAACCAGAGTTTGGTTGTGCACTCTAGCACCTACTCAGTGCTCTCTTGGCAGAGCTTCCAGAATCCTCAGTGATTCTGATCTCTCCTTGAACTCACAATGGAGTTCTTCCTCAATGCAACTCGTGCATCCACTCAATGCCCTCCTGGCAGAGCTCTACATAACTCCTCGAAGATTTTGTCTTCTTCTGTGCCCTTCCTCTGCACAATCCTGTCTCCAAGGTGTTCAACAACCTTGAGATCTTTCCCTGAGTTTAAGACTTCAGCTGGTGCGCCCTCCTGGCACGTCCTTGTCCAAATTCCGTAGAATTGGAAGTGCATGCTATGCACTAGCTCTCAGAACTCGTAGTGTTATGTCACGCCCTCTTGGCATGAAGCCTCAAAGATCCCCAAACCTGAAATCAAAGAACCCACATATAGCAGAACCTATCTGTCCCTGCAAATGCCTACCAACACACATTCACAACATATAATGAACACATAAGAGCATTCACACAACACAGAATGTCATACAGGAAAAACTGCTGTTTGTATTAATGTAAAATGCCTCATTTACAAAGTGTTCTTGAGCTCAGACTTTGACAGAGTCTCGGCCCCTTCTCTCCTTCCTATTCAATCATCAAAACAAGACACACAAAGATCTTTACATGAGGGGGCTCTTCTAGCTCTTCCCTCCATCTCACCTACTCTATTCAATTACATTGAATTCACAATTAAATGGATGTCTAGTCCAGATCGGAGCTAGATCTTAGCCTTACAACCATTAAAAGCTATCTACATCTAAAGCTTGCGTATAGGCATAGCCTTTTAGCTGTAACAACCTTACAAACATTAAATGTGCTTGATTCAAATTCAAAATTTGAATATGAGAGGGATGTGCCTCTCTTCCTCATTGAATGCGCGCTAAGTGGGATGGCTGGCTGGCTCATGGCTGGCTTGGGAGCGATGCTCCTGCATCATACTCCTCTGCTGCGAAAATTCATGAGCTCCTGCTCATGAGCTCTCCACCTTGGTTGTTGAAATCCTCCTGGATCCCAAACAACTCTTTGGAGCTGTCTCCCTGCTCCATCTCTCTGCTGCTATTGCTATTGCTGTCTCCCTTCTGCTCAACTTCTCATCGCTGGCAGTCTCTTGTGCTGACTTCAACATCAGCCTCTTGATCTGTTCGATCACTTCGTTCAGCTGTTGTCCTGGTTGGCTCTGTTCATGCAGTCTCCTCTGTTGTAATTTCTTTCTGCAGATGGGCAGATCACCATGATCTCCCATGCTATCCTCTTCATCCTCTGTGGCACTAAGTGTCCACTTTGCTGCAAAGTTTATCTTTGCAGTTATATCACTGAGCTGCTGCTCAGCTTCTCCCTTTAACAGCTTAACTGCCATTTCTCCCTGTGTGGCACTAAGTGTCCACTCTGTTGCAGTCTTCTCTGCAATCTTCTCTTGACTGACCTGCTGTTCAACCTCTTCATCTGACAGTGCTGCTACTGCAATCTCTCTTGCTGGTATGTCTCCAGCTTCTTCTAGTTGCTCCTCAGCCTGGAAATCTCCTCCATTAGTTTCCAACCTCATCTGTTGGATGTGCATGCTCTGCACCTCTACCCTTCTCTCCAGTGTTTCAATCTGCTCCCACAGATCAACAAAGCTCATGCTGTCTGCCTCTTCTTCTTTTGCTTCTGCAAGCTTCAATGCCGTAGTATTCTCCCTTTCAGCGTTCAGGAGCGTCCATTCAAAGGACATGTGTCGCGAGATCCTCACATTTCGGGGATTCTAACATTGAAGAGCTGAACGTAGAGGAGTCTTTCGGCTTCGCGACTTGCGAAGTCTCAAAACGATCAGGGCCACACGTCTGTGGAGGACACGTGGCGAAGATCGGAGAACGACCAGGTAATTGGACACCGGGAGTTCGGAAGACCAGAGAATAGTGTCGTTGGGGTCATGGAGTCCCGAAGATTGAAAGAATCGGGACCGTCCAAGTAGGAGGACACGTGGTAGCGATTAAGGCATCGGGGAAATCCCCAAAAGGGACTATTTCGATATTTCGGCTACCGAAAGATGTAGGGGTGAGAGTTCAGAACTCTTGACCCATAGAATCTTGAAAGGATTTGAGCCGTTGGATCAGGGGAGGCTTTGAGCCATTGATCTTTCTCAGGAGAAGGAGGACCGGAGTTTCGAGATTTCGGTACTTCAGTATTTCGGATACTGGAAGTACGAGAAGACAAGGAATTGTTGCATCGAGGGTCGCGAAATCTTGAAGTGTGAAACTCCGAAACACTGAAGGAATAGAGAGGACGTTGGTATTTCGGATATCGAAAAGTCCAAGGAGCAAGGATCGACAGTTTTGCATCGAGAAAGCCGGAAACGTGAAAACCCGAAAGCTACAGAGGAATAACACGGGACGCGGAGAGCTGGTGTACTCGCCAATCATTTTGGAGTTCAGAACTTCGGGAGTTCCGAGGACAAGGGGTTAGGCATTTCGACATTTCGGAGATCGGGGGATCGAGAAGGCAGAGGTTCTCAACATCAGGACTCAGGAAGTCCCGAAACCCGAAATTACATTTCGGGAAATAAGCACAGTCGTGTCAGGGGCCATGTACAGGTAAAAGCTTGCACCTTGTGCATGTGACGCATAGGTGAAGGTTTTCAAGGAAGGACCTGTGGATCGAGAATTTGAGGTTCCGATAGGGAGTCGAAAGAGCCGCTTCAGCTCGGGGAAGTTTTAGAACGATCCTTAGACTGGGAGGTCGTACAAAACCTACCAAGGCAGGGGGTGCTGCGTCAATGTGCACTTGGTAAAAATGTTAAGAAGCCATTCTCAAGTAGAAATAATAGATCTAAGGAAATCCTAGATCTAAAACATTCAGATGTTTGTGGTTCAATGTCGGTAAAATCTCTAGGAGGTTCTATTTATTATGTAACCTTCATAGATGATTACTCAAGAAAGACTTGGTTATGTCTCTTGAAGACAAAGGACAAAATTTTCAACAAGTTTCAAGAATTCAAAGTAGAAATAGAAAACCTCACAAGTAAGAAAATCAAGACTTTGAGAACATATAATGGAGGAGAATACACATCCAAGGAATTTGTTTCCTTTTGCAAGTCAACAAGGATTAGGAGGGAGCTAATCGTTCCTCATAATCCTCAACAAAACAGTGTAGTAGAAAGGAAGAATAGATCCATTGAAGAAACTGTGAAGACACTAATGAACGATCAAGGTTTATCCATGTATTTATGGGGAGAAGCAGCCATGAAAACAATATATGTTCAGAATAGAAGTCCTCACCGCATATTGAAGGATATGACTCCAGAAGAAGCCTTCTCAAGAAAGAAACCCAATGTGGAACACTTAAGAATCTTTGGGTGCCCTGTTTACATTCATATCCCCAAGGATAAAAGGAAGAAACTACAACCCTCATGAAAGAAGGGCATATTTGTTGGATATAATGATTCATCCAAAGCCTGCAAAATCTATATTCCAAAACAACATAAGATTGAAGTCATTGGAGACGTAACCTTCAATGAGAAGATGGCATTTCAAGAAATATATAGAAGAATCCATGGAAGAAGAAGAATATGAAGAGCCCAAAGAAGAAAGTACCTGTCTTCCAGAAAGTCAGAATGAAGAACCAGAACAACTTGATCATCTGATGCAACCATGTGAGCCTATTGAATCAGTCATTGTACCAAAAACTAGAAAATGTCCAGCTTCGCTTGAAGCTACTCTATAAGAAGTAGAAATACTCAAAGCTCCAAGTGGAACCTTCAGAGAAATCAAAAATCCCAAAAGATTCTCCAACTATGCATCTTGTATGAAAAAACTTATAAATGAAGAACCCACCACATTTGAAAAAAAAACTTAGAAGAAATAGTGGAAAAAAGCCATGACATAAGAACACCAATCTATCATGAAAAATGATGTATGGGAAATTGTGCCTTGACACAAGGAAAAATCAGTGGTAACTTCAAAATGGGTATATAAGATCAAACATGCAGTAGACGAAAGCATGGAAAAATACAAGGCAAGGTTCGTAGCTAGAGGGTTCTCCCAAAAGGAGGGAGAAGATTATGACGAAACCTTTGCTCCTGTTGCCAAATAATCTTCTATTAGAGCCATTATGTCTCTTGCTGCTTCCATGGGATGGAGTCTACATCAGATGGATGTAAAAACAACTTTTCTCAATGTAGAAATTGAAGAAGAAGTATACATTGAACAAGCTCAAGGCTTTGAAGTACATTCCAAATAAACTCATGTTTGCATATTAAAGAAATCCTTGTATGGACTCAAGCAAGCTCCAAGAGCTTGGTATGCCAGAATAGAAAATTACTTAGTAAGACTTGGTTTCTCTAAGAGTCATGCATATCCAAATCTCTACTACAAGGTTGTAAACAATGCACCTGTGATTCTATTGTTGTATGTCGATGACTTATTTTTGACAGGTGCAGAGTCTCTCATCACCTAGTGTAAAAAGGAATTATCTGTTGAGTTCGATATGAAAGATCTTAGTCTCATGCACTATTAATTGGGACTATAAGTATGGTAGAAGCATGGTGAAGTATTCCTTGGACAAGGAAAGTATGCAGTAAAGATTCTTCAGAAATTTGGAATGATGGATTGCGAATCTACGACCACTCCTATGACCACATATATAAGAAAAGTAAGAGACTCAGATTCTAATCTAGTAGACCCGTCCCTATATTGACATTTGCTTGGGTCGTTGATGTATCTAGTGAATACTCAACCAGATATTTGCTTTGTTGTAAACACCTTAAGCCAGTTCCAGGTGGAACCCAGACATGAGCATTGGATAACTGCAAAGCATGTTCTAAGATATATTCGTGGGACGCTAAACTATGGTTTAAGATACACTTCATCTAGTGATATACAACTTCATGGATTCATAGATTCCGATTGGGTAGGGAGTGCAAAAGAAAGGAGTACTTCATGGATGTGTTTTAGTTTAGGCCCTGCTATGATATCATGGGCCAGTAGGAAACACAAGTCTGTCGCACTCAGCACAACATAAGCATAATTTATCACAACATTTGAGGCATGTACAAAAGCAGTATGGTTGAGGAAGCTGATTTCTTGATTATTTGATCAGGTACCATATTCGACCGTAATATATTGTGACAATCAATGTTGTATGAGGCTATCAAAACACCCAATGTTTCATGACCGATCGTAACATATTGAGATCAAATACTACTTTATTCGTGATAAAGTCTAGGAAGGAGAAGTGAAACTCTAGTATATCTCCACAGATGAGCAAGTAGCAGATATTATGACAAAGCCTTTGTCTAGGATAAAGTTTGTGTACTTACGAGATAAGATGGGGCTCGTGGAGATAACTCCCTTAGCGGAAAGGGAAGATATGGCTCTCCAGGTTGGGAGGGAGAACTGATACATATTATTGATTCATGGGCAGTCATTTTCCAGTTTGGAAAATGGTCCAGGTTGGCCATTTCCTTTCTAGTTCGAAAAGTGGTTCGAGATTTCTGACGGACAAGAAATTTCTAGTTCGGAAAATGGTCCAGATCAGAGTCATTTTCGTAATGAAAATGGTCCGATAGATTGCTGATGTACCATAGACATCGATTCCCCTTGTGGCTAGTGTGGGGGAATGGTCTAGGACAATCATTCTTCTTGGTAGTCACTCTGAGTAGTGGTAAAGTAGAATGGTCCACCTCATCGGGAGATCATTCTTTCGAAGTTCACAGTTGTGAGCAGTTTCGAAGAATGGTCCATTTTGGAGGTTGGTGCAGGACAATCATTCCCTAGGGCATACTCATTCTCTCCAGGTTGCACTATGATTAATGTAAGAGGAATGACCCAGTTAGGTGAATGGTCTAGGTTCAACAACCAGGGACATACATTCCCCAGGGAAGACTCATTCTCTCCAGTTTTCACTATGATTAGTGCTAGAGGAATGGCCTAATTAGGTGAATGGTCCAGGTTCATAAATGATAGACAATTATTATTCTATGCTTGAGAATAATAGTCCAAATAATCCATGATTGATGTTTTATTTTCCGAGGGCAGATGCTCTTCCAGATCTCACAGATGTGAGTGTAAGAATGACCCAGCTGACTCAGTTCGTATCATGATATTGTTTATGCAGATTCATATCAGTTGATATGATTGTTGTAGAGACTATATGTCTATGGACAATAGTTATATGCTAATGTGCTGGATGTGAGCCACTGATAGTGACTGTGGGTCATTGGTTAGTAACAGTGTGCTACTAAGAGTGGTTGTGTACCATCGGATAGTAGTTGTATACTACTATGAATAGACACAATAATGTTCTATTGGATGGCATTGTTATGGTTTCCATGGAGACTATCCAGTTGGATAATGATGATGGTGCTCGCGATTTGATCACGAGATAGCATGTGTGGCTATGTTGATGCTACCCGTTGAATGGTCTATTTGTGCTCAAGAACATTGCCTTTTATACCTCCCTAGCTAGGAGAGAGTGTTGATATTATGGTAGTTGCGGGAGGTATTAACCTCCACTTGTAACCTTTGACGAGACTAGAATATTCTGGGAAGCAAGATAAACCCTAAAGCCTTAGACATAACCCTAGAAGATAAGACGACTAAAGAGAATAATTAATATTTATATTTTACCCCCCGGAAGAGAAGTCAACCCAAACAACTAAGAAGAAGCAGTATAAATACAGGACACCAGAGTTCACTTGGAACACACTCACTCGCAATTCCAGAAAATCAGTTATGCACAAGTTTGGAGACTAGCTGCAGCTGCAGCTACTGCAACTTGTATTTTCGGTTTTTCTGGCTTGGACTTGTTGGCAAATATTTAACAGACAACGAATGCTTGTCATTGATGGAAAGTACAACAATGAAGATAGACGCTGCAGAGAAGATTCGAATAAGTGTGCAGAGGATTGTTGGCAAGAATAGTGATGGCAAAGATCAGCACGATCAACAGCAATAGTGATTGTTGGATCAACAATTCAGAATTCCCGATCACTGTCAGATCTCAATATAGACAAGAAGAGCGCGCAGATATGGAGAATAGATCTCGGGCGTTAGATCTGAGCGCGAGGATCGACCATCGTAGGATCCAGGAGAATCTGCACGATCTTTAAAAGTGCAAGGTGAAGCGAGTTTGCGAAATCACGAAAAGATCCTGACCGTCAATACACCAAAAGACATGGACCGTTGATCTAAGCTCTAATTCGGAGTTTCGCCTATCGCGAATTGGAGTGACAAGAACTTCCATCGAAGGAATCGCGAGATGCGAATTCACGATAAGATCTGGACCATACATTTATCGAGATTGTGGACCGTTGATCCCACGCCATTTCAGAGTTTCGCGAATCGTGACTTGGAGAGGCAAGAAACATAAACGCTAAAATCGCGATATGCGAAATCGCGATTTAATCGCAGCCATTAGTTCGAGGTTTGTTCTGGACTGTTGATCTGAGCTTCATCTCGGAGCTTCGCCTATCGCGACTTGGAGAGGCAAGAAACATAACCACCGAACTCGCGAGATGCGAAATCACGATTTAATCGCGGCCGTTAGATCAAGGTGTGGTCTGAACCGTTGATCCGGCTCCATCTCGGAGCTTCGCCTATCATGACTTGGAGAGGCAAGAAACATAACCTCCAAACTCACGAGATGCGAGATCGTGATAAGATCTGGACCGTCGGATCTATGGAGATTTCAACCGATGATCAGATGAAGTTTATAAACTCACGAAGCGCCTTTTTGGCACAACCTATGGTCACCGCCGGTGGTCACGAGAAGGGAAGGAGTCAGTTCTGATAAGCTCCATTTCCGGGTTTCGGGGATTGCGACTTGGAGAGTCGAGATGCCTCATCTCCAAACTCGCGAGATGCGAGATCGCGATAAGATCTGGACCGTCGGATCTATGGAGATTTCAATCATCGTTCAGATGAAGTTTATAAACTCGCGAAGCACCTTTTTGGCACAACCTATGGTCACCGCCGGTGGTCACAAGAAGGGAAGGAGTCAGTTCTGATAAGCTCCATTTCGGGGTTTCGAGGATCACTACTTGGAGAGTCAATATGCCTCATCTCCAGATTCACGAGATGCGAATTCGCGAAAAGCACTTTATGCATAAGCACTTGGTCATGACCATGGTCATATAATGGAAGGAGCTAGTGCATAAAAGCTCTGTATCGGAATTTCAGAGATCGCGACATGAAGTGTCGAGACACTTGGCCATAGGAATGTTGAAATGTCGAAAACCGATTTAAAGGTAAGATTAATAAAGTTCATCCAACGGTGCAGATAAACTTGAATATGATTGGAGGGCTTCTGTTCTCTCTCACGGTTAAATCATCAGTTACGAATTTGTTAGCTAAACTGAGTCATGATTCTTGATCGGTTGGCGTTTCAGTTGCTTAGATGGTTTTATTTTTCCGAAGAAGATGCGAAGTGTAACTGATGTGGGCGCTGTGCATAAATGAAGAAGAGATAGACTGTGCGTGGGTGGTTGTTCTGGACGAAAAATGAATTAAACAGTGAGAAAGGGAAAATCAGAGTATGTGCAGTGTGAGACTGAAAAATGTGCGCAGTGTGAGATAAAACTCAGAGAAGAGTAACATATGAGGAATAGACATGAAGCAGATCAGAATGACAGAACAAGTTGAAACAGAGCAGAATTGCAGAACAAACAAAGGAAGAGAAGAATTGCAGAACAGTTAAGAAAACCAGATTTACAGAACAGAGAAGAAGTGGTAAGAATCGATTTATCT
>JZKD02S1097906.1:47436-76519 GCA_000966675.3 Picea glauca
ACTTTCTCTTAGATTGTCTAGCCTATACCCATATTAGATCTCATTTTCAAAATATTGATCACACTACCAACCTTCCTAACTTCTTAACTCAACAAAAGTATGGTGATCTTGGAAATCTTCTCTTAATGCTTTTCGAGCACAGAAACAAAATTCTAAAGAATCACAAGTAATCACTTACCGTCTTAAGGTCCGATAGACCAATTAGATTTTAGTGGACATTCATCATCATCATCATATAAATTTGAAGGTTTAAGTTTGTTACTACACTTTTAAGAAAAAATAGTTATTAGAGCTAACATTAGAGTTGATGTTCTCATCAATCGGCGGTCTTATCTAAGTCCAGGTTGAGTTTAGACTTTTGTGTCTAAATTTCCTACTATCTCTAGTGATTGACTCATGAAAAAAAATGATTAACTTAAATCTTTGGTTAGGATATATTCTATCTCAAGTCACTGTTAATTCCAACACAATAAGGTATAAGAAAATACTTCCATTTATTGAGAATATTGATATTTCATCATATCTTGTAGGGAAATACACCTCTTATTTTCTTGCGCTGGAAGGTCTAAGATTACCCTGAATATGTAGGTACCAAGCTCGTACAAAAGTTTAACTAAATCAGACGGAGCTTGGATTCACTATTGAATTTCACACCCTTCCGTTATGATTATGATATAACAATAAAACGAAAAAGTCATACTTTGATGCGTGATATACGTGGAAGGTTGTGCAAATGCAATTGTCTTGAAAATTTCTTAAAGAACAACCATAACTTGAAAGACGTTCTCGATTTGAAACTGAAGTTCCATTTTCTATGAAATATGAGCACTTAACATTTTCCAATGAACTTGGAAATGTGCAGATCTTCAACATCAGATCCTCGTTTCTATGCATGGTGGTCTCTTTCTGCCAAAGATGTATAGAGGGTGAACTCTTGATCAGATCACCATGTTTCAAGCTTTGCATGCCGATCTATAACATTTAGAGCAAGAAATTCCATATCTGCGATGTCTCGATCAATAGAGCTCGCTCAAATCATTGCACAACGTTAGCACAAGCTCTTCAATTTTTATCTCGAGGACACCATAGACCCGTATCACCATTTTTTTTTAAAATATCCACCATCGTTATGGCGATATGGTGGATGGACAATCAAATTCTCGGATCGAGGTTGTAGACACTCCTCGACTAGGGTGGAGGGAGGATGACATTAGTAACATATTTTCAAGGCTCACACCTCTAACTCTGATGCGATTGGACAATTGAGGTAGATCGACCAGATCAGATCAATTGTTGGAAAGAATTGCAAACTATATATCCATACTCGTAGTATTTGCAGATCCGTCTAAATCTCCTTGGAGTTGATACCCACAAGCGATGTATAGGATCATATTCGACCGCTTTTTCTTTTTCTGCGCTGCAATCAACACATAATCAGAATGCAACTATTCCTTGAGTTCGATGTCTCCTTCTCCGAATGGAGTGTGTGTGCAATCAAATCTTTGGTGGCAGTGGCGATTTACAAATGACAACAATTCTACAACCGAGTTTTAAATCTAGGAACAAGATTATAACAATATTTTAACCGACATACTCATTAACATCACTTCCAGTAAATTTTACATGTTACAACCAGGTAAAAGTATATAAAGGAATAATTTATTTCTGTACAAGAATTTCATGCATATTCATTCCACCGTCTCAACCATATTGGATTCGTTACAATTCTGTCAAAACACACACACATACATATATATATATATATATATATATATATATATATATATATAATCCAAAAATATTACATTTTACAGATTTATTATGTCACGCGTCTAAACACAATTATTCCATGCAACTTTGGCTTGCAACATCATTTACATACACATTCGGAAGCGGTTCCTTGTAAAATGAGAATTTTATTTCTACACAAAATTTTTAACTAAAATATAAATATCGTAACCAAAAGGAGATAGATAATTGATGTTTATCACAACCGGAATTTGCACAATGTACTCTTCTTCCCCCTTATCTGCAAAGGGACAAAAATTAGCTCAAACTTGCCCTGGCAAGGAAAGGCTTCCACCTTTTGCACAAGATTGTATCTCAAATCACACAAGTAAACTTAGTCACAAAACAAATTGACAATATTTCAATCATCCAACAATAGGGTGTCTTCCCACTTCCTCACCATTCTTTTTATAAGAAAATTCACCTTGAAACTTGTCATGTCATGCACAATTAAATAATTTTTAATAATTTTATTATATATTATGCACCCCAACACATGTCACAATTGCCCCCCAAGTTGCACATGTTTTATTCATTTTTAATTAAAATAATTATACATTTTACCTCACATCCTCAATTAGTTCCTAGATTTTCTCATAGTTATTCCTTAGTTTTCCAATTTCTCTTTTATTATGTCTTCTAACTAATTTACAGTTGGAGTTTGATTATGACTTTTATCTTAGTTAGTTTTTAGAGTTTAGATTGACTTAGGATTCTAAGTCTATGTTGACTACCCATTCTCTCAAGAAAATATATCTTTCAATTTAAAAATTCTTTTATTTATTTTTATGCACACATTGTGCACATGTCAAATATTTTATTCCCTCTAAACTAGTTTTATTTAGTCTAACTTTTCCTTAGACCCATTTCTATAAATTTCATTCGACATAACAATTTTAGACTTTGATTAAATTATATTTCCAGTTTATAATTTTTAATAAATTTAATTTCTCTTCTACTCAATTCTAAGTATTTGTTTTGTTTTCCAAGGCCTTCTAGATCTTTTATTCCTTTATTAATTTAATCGTGCAACGTGCCCTTCAAGATGCATCTCCGTGCTTCAAGGGTGCCACTCGCCAATTGACATAGTTTGGAAGTTGTCTGACGTTTGGAGTCAATATTCCACTTGTCGACCTTGTGTGATACTAAGGACTTATTAAGGAATAATGAATCTGCCTTATTGCGTTCCCCTCAAAAATCCTCGTGAGCAATTGTCTCACTTCACCCTCACGACATTGTGAACCTCTAAAAAATGAGGTAGTCATTAACCTTCAGTTCAGGTCAAAACGAGAGTGCTAATAGGTTGTGATAGGGACACTGCCACACCTCTCCCTCATCCATCTAATATTTGTGTATGGCCCCTTTACTCCATATGTGAGTCAGATTAACAAGCGTTACTATGCCTGCATCTATTGACAAAGATAATACCAATAACTCATATACATGAAATCCATAACTGTATCATCATCATAACCATGCGTAAATAAAACAAATACTCATAATCAAAGTCAATAGTCCACTCCCTGACTCAATTCATAGTCCAAAGAAGTCTGTCGATGCCAACAACATCCTCATCATGCCACGTTCCTGCACACTCAGAAAACCTCATCATAATACCCATCAATGCTATACATTATTATAATAACATATCAAATTTCAATACTCAATCATAGAATAACCTCATAAACCAAAACATATAGTCATAATGTACCATGTTTAACCGGATCACTTGCAAGCAAGTGTCCTCAAAGAATAAACAGTGTTATGAAAATGTGATCAATGGAACTGCATGTTACATACACCCCCTTTTGATCAGTTGATACCCACGAGCGATGTATAGGATCAGATTTGATCCCTTTTTCTTTTTCCTTTTCTGTGTTGCAATTGACACTTAATCAAAATGAAACTATTCCTTGAGTTTAATGTCTCCCTTGTCCAAATAGAGTGTGTGTGCAATAAGATCTTAGGTGGCAGTGGCGATTTACAAATGACAACAATTCTACAACCCACTTAATCTAGGAACAAGATTATAACAAGATTTTAACCATAATACTCATTAACATCACTTCTAGGAATTTTTACGCGTTACAACCAGGTAAAAGTATATAAAGGAATAATTTATTTATGTACAAAAATTTCACGCATAATCATTCCAACATCTTAGCTATATTGGATTCGTTACAATTATATATATATATATATATATATATATATATATATATATATATATATATAATTGTAACGAATCCAATATAGCTAAGATGTTTTACAAATTTATATATAACGAATATATATAATGAATCCAATATATATATATATATATATATTATGTCACGCATCTAAACACAATTATTTCATGCAAATTTGGCATACAACATCATTTATATACACATTCAGAAGTGTTTCATTGTAAAATGAAAATTTATTTCTAAGATTTTTTTTTAACTAAAATATAAATACCATAACCAAAAGAAGATTGAAAATTGATGTTGATCAACACCAGAACTTATGCAACGTACACTTCTTCACCTACCAATCCCAAGACTTCACCGGTACCTCCCAACCAACACTAGGGGTGCTCTTCTTCTCCCTTAGCCCCCCTAACCACAAATGGGTCACACACAGAAATTAAAACCAAAATTAGCTCAAACTTTCCCTCTCAAGGAAAGACTTCCACCTATTGCAAAAGCTTGTATCCTAACTCACACATGTAAACTTAGTCACACAACAAATTGACAACATTTCCGTCATCCAACAATAAGGTGTCTTCCCTCTTCCTCACCATTATTTTTATAAGAAAATTCACCTTGACACTTGTCATCTCAAGCACAATTTAATAAGTTTTAATAATTTTATTAGAGATTATTCACCCCCAATACATGTCACACTTCCCCCCCAAGTTGCACATGTTTTATTACTTTTTAATTAAAATAATTATGCATTTTCCCTCACATCCTCAATTAGTTCCTAGATTTTCTCCTAGTTGTCTGTTAGTTCCTCAATTTCTTTTTGATTGTGTCTCCTAACTAATTTACAGTTGGATTTTGATTATAACTCTTCTCTTAGTTAGGCTTTAGAGTTTAGATTGACTTAGGATTTCACGTCTATGTTGACTACCCATTCTCTCCAGAAAATATATCTTTCAATTTAAAAATTCTTTTATTTGATTTTATGCACATTGTGCACATGTCAAATATTTTATTCTCTCTAAACTAGTTTTATTTAGTCTAACTTTTCCTTAGACCCATTTCTATAAAAATTCATTAGGCATACAGATTTTAGACTTTGATTAAATTATATTTCCAGTTTATAATTTTTAATAAATTTAATTTCTCTTCTACTCAATTCTAGGTATTCATTTTGTTTTCAAAGTCCTTATAGATATTTTATTCCCTTATTAATTTAATCGTGTGACATTCTCTTCAGGATGCTCCTCCATGCTCCGAGGGTTCCACTCGCCGATTGAATTAGTCTGGAAGTTGTTTGATGTTTGGAGTCAATACTCCACTTGTCGACCTTGTGTGAGACTAAGGGCTTACCGAGGAGTAAATAATCTGCCTCATTGCGTGCCCCTCAGAAATCCTCATGAGTGACTGTCTCAGTCCGCCCTCACAACATCTTGAACCTCTCAAAAACAAGGTATTTGTTAAGCTTTGGTTTAGGTCACGACGAGAGTGCTAGTAGGCTGTGATAGGGACGCTGTCACACCTCTCCCTCATCCATTTGATATCTGTGTATGACCCCTTTACTCCATATGTGAGTCAGATTAGCAAGCGCCACCATGCCTGCAACCATTGACAAAGATAATATTAATAACTCATATACATGAAATCCATAACTAAATCATCATCATAACCGTGCGTAAATAAAACAAATATTCGTAATAAAAGTCAATAGTCCACTCCCTTACTCAATTCAGAGTCTAAGGAATTCTGTTGATGCCATCAACAACCCCATCATTCCATGTTCCTGCACACTGAGGAAACCTCATCATAATACATGTCAATGCTATACATCATTGTAATAACATATCAAATTTCAATACTCAATCATAGCATAACCTCATAAACCAAAACATATAGTCATAATGTACCATGTTTAACTGGATCACTTGCATACAAGTGTCCTAAAAGAATACACAATTTTATGAAAATGTGATTAGTGGAACTGGATGTTACATTGAACGTGGCATTTGGAGGCTTATGCCATCACCCTCTAGCGTTGACATCATCTTTTGTGGCTAGGGTTTGATGGATTTCATGGTTTTGGAGATGATTGGAAATAGATTGGGCTGAGGAGACTCTTTTCCTCACATTCTTGTGCATTAGAGGCATGACACATGGCCTTTGGAGGCCCAATGATTCAATCCTTGAGCCTTGACATCTCACACTTGAGCATGACATCACCTTTCTAGCATATGACATCACCCTTTTAGGGTTTTATTTAATGTATTTTTCATTTTTGGCATATTGTAGAGGAAAATTAAGGGGTTGACCCTCTTCTATTTTGTAGTTGACAAAATCATGTGGACAAATTGGTTTAGGGTGGCCTCATATAAATAGGCCACCCTCACATTTCATTATTCATCATCACTTCTCACCTTTGTGAGAGTAACTTCTGAAATTTTCACCCTATTGGGATATCTAGCTCTTCTACACTCATGCACTATGCTTGGAGGGTCAAATTGTGAATGCTTTTGCTGATTTTGGAGGAAATTTTCTGCGATTAGGGTTTTATCTCATGGTTTCTTGGTGAAGTAAGCGAATTTTCTGCAATTTCATTTTCTTTCTATTTATGTCTCATGGTAAATTTTGTTTTTCATGCTGGACGTTTTGCTCGGTGAAACCCTAAGAGAGGAGCATAAGTGTTTCCTCCTCTCACAAGGTTAATTTTGTCCAAATTTTATGAAGGAATCCTTACTAGGTCTAGATTTCTAAAGCCCTAAAGTGATAGCACTTTAGGATTTTACATGGACATTTGATTTTAATCTAGTTGAAGCATTAAGAAGGGAGAAAAGATTGCTAGATCCCAAATGTGCTTGCACTCTAACAATCCTTCTCTTTAAGGTTTAGACCCTAAGGTCCTAATGTGCTAGCACCTTAGAGTTTAAACCCTACCTCTTAGTTTCTGCTAGTTTAATATTCACGTATTGTTGCATTTGTTGTTATAAAGACTCCATAGCCCTAAGGCACTTGTTACATAGCTCTCTTGTGGTGAAATTGATCAACAAACACTCTCTTTCAATTCTCTCAAGCTCTCTACTAACTTTAGTAACATTAATATTGACTAACTTGCTAGTAAACTTGCTGGTGTTGCAAAAGTTTGCTGCAACCACCTGATAACTCTTTAAATTGATGCATACACTCATCTATTGGTGTTCTAACTTGGATATTGTTCTAGTGTATTTGTGCAAATCTTCCTTGTCAATTGTTGCATTTTTGATCAATAATTGTTGTTGCTTTTCATTGTTGCAAATTTCTAATAGCCATAGCAAATTTTCTTATGTAGTGTCTTTAAGAGGCATTCATTGCTTGTTTGAACTTGCAAATAATCATATACATGCTATAAAGTGTTCTTGTTATGGGAAGGTACTCAAAAACCTTATACCACTTATCTTTCCTTGACCTAGACCTTTTACTTTGTGATCAAGAGAGGGGGCAGTAGGATTGGCTACTATACTTGCTACCTTGATCCTTTGAGGTCACTAGGGAAGCCTCCCTTGTGGTGGACCTTTTCCATCACTAAAACTTGGGAATTTATTACTAAGGTGACAATGGTAGGATCTTTTGTAGTTACACAAGATTTGGGGACTTGTGTTGGGATTTGCACAAGTACAAATCCTGTGATAACATTTTGGCACCATTTCCAGGGAGGATTGAGTCATTCTCCTTAATGACATATCTTTGGAAAAATTTCTCCCAAATCCCTTATCTCTCAAGTTTACCTAGTGACTCCACATAGGGTGATTCCCCCACCTCTCTTTGATGATGTAAGGGTGGCCATTTGGCGACTCTACAAAGTTCAAGGAGGTATACTAACCCTCTTAATACTTACAAGAGAAGGGTTCCCCACAAATCACCTATAGTGAAATCCTTGTTTTGTGGAAGCCTTCCTTTTCCTACAATGGCTCAAAAGAAATGGGCATCCAATATCTTCAAAACCTTGGATATATCCACTATCCCGGGATACCATACAAAGATGCCTCCAAAGTATGAGAAGTGGTTGCCCAGGTTTCCTAGTAATGATGTGATCACTGCTGAAGAACATATGAATAAATTTTGGGCCTTCTTTCAACTTAATCCTGTGAGTGATGACATTGAATATTTGGTAATGAAACTTGTCTTGACCACTCTTACTGATGTTGCTAGGAGGTGGTACAACAATATCCCTAATAATAGTATCAAGACTATGGATCAACTCGAGGAGACCTTTCTTAAAATATGGAGTACCAAATAATATCCAAACTTGTTGTTGACATGACTTAACGAGATCAAGAAATCATAGAATGAAATTGTGAAAGAATTTGATACCAAGTTTGAGAAATTGCTTCAACAAATACCTATAACTCATCATCCTGGGGAAGATTACCTTCTTTTCCTCTACATCATGGCTTTCCCAAGACATTTTGGGTACCTACTCAAAGACAAGGGTCCAAAGACCATTCAATAAGACGAAGAGATGGCTGCAAGAATTGAGGCTAATCTTTCATCATGCAAGGTAGAACCTTTTTATGCATCGAGATCCAAGGTTGGTACCAAACAAAATATAGTACACAATGTTGAGCACATCCAAGATACTAACACTCCATGGAAACGACTTCAAGAGGCTATAAATGACCTTGCCAAGAACCAAACCTTGATGATAAACAAAATCACTAATTTGGAAAGGGCACAACAACAAGCCCCAAAACCTCCCTTTAGGGGGAAACCTCAAAATCCTAGCCAATCTTCGAGAGATAGGCCTTCAAATGACAAAGTTTTCCAAACACTCTAGATCCTTCAAGTGTTATAAGTCAAGAAAAGAATCCTTGGTGCTTTCCTTGTAGAGACTTACATTAGGAATATGAATGCCTAAGGAGTAATAGGGAAACCAATCAAATGAATGCCTTTGATACCATAAACCATATCTTTATTGTGTGTCCTCAAGTGTGCCTCAATATCACAATTGAACAAATTGAGGAAGGAAAAAGGGAAGCAACCAAGAGGGCTATGATGGAAATTATAAACAACCTGGATGAGGATTCAAGGGAGAGACATAGGAAGAAGGAATTAAAACTGTACACAAGATGAAGAAATGTGCCACAAGCTCCACCTAGTGACCCTAAGCCTCCTAAACAAGGAACTCCTCCTCCACTAACAAGCAGTTCTTGTTGGCACAGGGGCATACTCAGGATTCAACGCTAAAACAACGCACCAACAAAACCCTAACTACTGACCCTTTCGGCAACACGTGCGAAGCAGATGAAGTCTCACCCGAGGTAGAGGCAGGGGTGGTTGCAGGACTCCAGTGTCTGCAACCTTAGCTGGGACATAGATCTGTGACTGTAACACCTTAACAGAGCACTAAGCAATTATAGTTCATCAATATTTAGTCTTAGTTTACAGTGCGGCTAAAACCTAACAACAGATCAACACAGTATTTATAAAGATCCAATAGATTCAAGCACTAAGCATACTAACATAGATTAGATCTAGCATTCATTCACATTATTCATCACCAAGCTACCATGTTAGATTCATTCATCATCTAACAATTCACTAAGCATTTAATCACAGAAACATGAGAGCAACCATAAAGCACAAAGCATTCACAACACAGGATATACGTGGTTCACCTCCACCCTGGGGCTACATCCACCAACTCTTTGTCTTCTTTATTAGATTATCTCAATCCTCTACATGCACAGAGCCACAAAACCTTACTCCGCATAGGACACAAGATCTACGCGCACTCCACCAGATCCTCCTTCCCCGAGTAGATATAGGTACCGAGCCTTACACAACCTTTTACAGTCACTTGCACCTAGCCTTGCAAGTCTCACACATCATGCACAAAGCACTTACAATCACCAACTACACTTAGCACTTAGCACAAAACCTTTCTCTGATCACATAGATCAAAACTCACTGACCGACTCTCTCTTACATCACCTAGCCTTCTATTTATACATTACAAATAGGGCCTAAACATGGGTAAACCCATGGGCTGACATCCCCATACCCATTACATAAGCCCAAACCCAAAAATCCCTAAAAAGGGGATGATATCCCGTGATCTCTTCTTCGACTTGCGCTCCGCCTTTGACAGTTCGTCGAAGTCCCAAAAATAGGTCAAACATGACCAAGGATACTCAAAACTTGGTCGAGGGCCAACAGGCCCCCAACACTCACTTGTGACTCGTCTCGAGTCACTCTGGTCTGTGTAGCTCTACTTCAAAAGCCTCAATCTTGGCTCGAGCTGCTTCAACTTTTTGATGTGTCACGACCTCCTGCTCAACGAACTCTTGGATAACAACTTCGTTGACAGGTCCCGCTAAGCGCTGTTCCACCGCAGTGACGACTTGCTCCAGTTCTACTCCTCGACTTCGATCTCTGTGAACAGTTGGCAAGCCTCATCCTGTATAGGTTGGAGCCTCTGAGTCACTTCCATGACTTTGCTCTGAATGGTGTGGACCTGCTGTTGAGCAGTGCGTTGTTCTTGGGATCGCTTCATCTTTTCAACAACTGACAGGGGCTTCAACTGCGCCTGTATTGTTTCTGCTTGCTGCTTTGCCTCCTTGCGCTGTGACTCCAGTGCCTTCAGTTCTGGATTCTCAGTGAGTCCCTCATAAGTCTAGGCACTGTGATCACTTATTTGTTTACATTCCATGGCGAGGTCCTTTATTCTCTCAACTGCGCTTCGAGCAGTTGCTTCTCTTTGATCCCTCACATCTTGCGGAGTGTCGGGAACTGTTCATAGCTCTAAGTCTCCTATTCTTTGTTGTAGCTGCTGGATAGCTTCCGCGAGCTTCTCTACTTGATGCGCAACTTGATCTTCTGCATTTGGCTCTAAGCCTATCACAGAGTGAAGTGCTCTGTTCACTGCTTCTTTCACTTCAAGTTGCTCCGCGAGAAACTGTTCTTTTTCTTGTTGAATCTGTGCTTTCTCCTCTTCAAAATTTGTCTCGAGAGAAACCTTCTCCTGCTCTGCAACTCGGCGTTGTTCTACGATTACTTCTTACACTTGCTTCAAGGCCTAGGTGGCTTGTTCTATTTCTTCATGTGCACGACGAAGGCAAGATTTGGTCGCATCAGCTAGTCTACGGAGTTGGGCTGGCTCATCTCCCAACTTTGGTTCTTCCGACGGCAGGGGCATAGTGGACACTGCACGACTGGACTGAAGGGCCTGCTGTACCCCTCAGAGTTCAACCTGGATTCTGTCGTACATCTCCTCCTTCTTGGCTTCTTGTTTCTGCAAGATTTCTTGCGAGGCGTCGTTTACAGGTGCGATGATGAAGTCAAAGTCATCGATTGTGAGCATAGTTTGCATCTTAGTTAAGGTGGCTCTGGATTTCTTCCGGGAAGAGGGTTTTGGGGAAGAAACCTTCCTCTTCTTCAAGGGATCAACCTCATCTCTAGGTAGTGTTACTTCGCATTGCTTCTGCTCATCTTCTTTGCCATTTATCTCTTCTACTTCGTCATCACCCCCTCGACTAGGTGATATTGAACCAGTCTTTTCTAATGCGCTGCTTAAGTCTTGGACTTCTTCGGTCTTCTTCCTTTTGTTAGTTCTAGGTGTGTCATGTTCTTTGTGAGTGGCCTCCGAGCTGTCAAGTTTAGGGTCAGACATCTTTGCAGGATTAGCTTGGATAAGGAGGTCTGCTGACCAGTCCTTAGTTATGTCCTCGAGGTCCTCTTCTTTGAGCTTGTAGTACAACTGAAGCTCCTCCTTATGCTCGTCTTCTTGCACAGTGATATAGATGAAATGCCAATCTGTGTGTAACTTCATGAGGGGTCGGAACCATTGTAGGGTGTTTGGCGTCATGCGAGGTTCAACTTCGATAACCCTCTTCAGTTGGAGATAATATGTGTGAAAGACCGTGTTTGGCTGCCACTACTTTCCCATATCGCTCGAGTATCTGAGCGTGGTGAACTTCGTAGCAAGTGGTTTGAATGACTCAATGTTCAAGAAGGTCACACCTTCCGGCATTTCCTAATCGGTAAACGCAATGAGGATCAGGAGCCAGCTAAAGTGGAACTCGTAGCCCTAATCCCGTGCTTCACGACAGTCTAATTCCAGCTGGTTAACTAGGTACTTCACCCAGTTCATCTGTAGGCCTTCCACGTATTTCCCTGCGAGGTCAACGACAAACCCTGTGTCTTGCGTGGGTTTGTTCTTCCTTACTAGCTTTCCTACAATTAATTGGCATGCTAGGTGCACTGCGCCATTTTGGATGGAAGCTACCTTGTATCCTCGCGTCCCCTTCTCAAGGTCGCCGTAGGTATCCTTGATCTTATGTGCTAATGCACGATCTATATCTTTTCCTGGGTAGAAGTCTTGCGGGTCGGGTCCTTACATGCTCAATACGGTGATCCTATGGATCAACGTCGGATCGACTGTGATACGTCGGTCTAGCCATAAGTAGCCGCCATGGTAACATGAGAGTAGGAGCTTAACACAGGCGTTAACCTCCTGGTGCCGTCCAAAATGTGGGATCTTCATTACATTTAAAAGAGTGGACTGCGTGAGGTTCATCGTCCATGACTGGGGGATTATTTTCTAGTCCTTCCCCTTCGTCCTGGTCAAGTATTTATACGGGGCGAGCATACTATGGTTCTTGTGGTCTCCTAGGTTGAAGTCGCTGAACTTCAACGTTGCGATCTTGTCTTGCTGCACTCTAACTGTGTGTATCCCCTTCGGGAGGTACGCAGTAACCACAGTGTAAAAAAAATCTCTCGACACACTATCATGACTCATTGCGCTGGCCAGAGGAGGGATGTAGTCGGGTAAGATGGTCGGGATTAGCTTCGCATTTTCTAGGTCATCTCTGTGATTGGTTCTCTTTTCTGTGACGACTCGGGATGGTACGGATCTGCGAGTGGTCGACAAAGAGGCTTGCACTCCTCTCATCGATGACGCTTGTACACCCACATACATTACCCTTTCAGACATTACTCTTTTAGTCATAAGGTCGATGAGTACCTCCTTCACAGACTCTTCGACTGCGCTAAGTTCTTCAGACATACACACTCGTGGTTGAATATCTCGGGTTTGAAGAGTAACTACTCAATGCAACGGGATGGATGGTGATAACTCGATGATCGCTATGCGAAATCAACTAATCTGCGGGCTCAGATAATCATGGTTGGAAAAAGTGTTCTCAGTGCAAGGCTCAACGAAATAAGTAGATAACTAGGCAACAAATCTCTCCAATGGGCGAGAAGCCTTCATTAATTCAGTTCTATCCATTACAGCGTGGTCCCAATGGTCTGATGGCGATATTTCTAACCATGAATTCCGTTCTAACCGTTCGGGGCGTTATTCTAACGGTTATATAGTTTCCAATGACTATATTGCTTCGCCACGGTGAAGTGCCATGTGGCACTGTTCTGATATCCCGACGAAGTTCCAGTTTTGCAAATTTTCCTTCTGCGAAGTTTCCTCTGGAACCTTTTGTAACTTTTCGATCTTTGATCTCTTCTTACTTAGTTTTCTATCCTTCTTTCCAATGAGCTTTGTTTTGGTATTCCTCTTTCCATTTTGATTCTTATCTCCTCTTGGCATAATAACTTCGCGTTGTTGAGATTCTTTCCTAGGATTTAGGGGCAATACTTCTTCCCTATCTGGTGTAGGTTCTCTACTCTCCTGTATCGATAGGTGTCTTAAGTCCTCGTCTGTCCTTTCAACTTCGACATCCAAGTTTCTAGTTCTAAATAACTTCGACCCGTTTTCTTGTTCTTCAATCAAATGTGCGATCCTCCTAGTCATGAAATCTTTTAATTCTTGCTTCTTCTTCTCTAAGATTTCCTCTTCTTTTCTTCTGTCTTGATCCTTTTTGATCCAAGGTTTTCCTAGTAACATAGAAAATGGAGCACTGTTCTCAATAAATTTAACAACCTTAAAATCTTCTTCTATCGAAGTTCCATGAGCACTCATAGATATTTGGGTAAGTCTTCCACATAGGGTTATCAAATTTCCTCTAAATAATCCTATTCCTCCCAATGAAGGAATCATAACAGGCTTTCTTAAAGTTTCCCAAATTCTTTCTGTCATAATATTCACCTGTGTTTCTTCATCCAAAACATAGTCAATGTCGAAGTCTCCTATTCTTGCTTTTATGCACTCTTTTACTTTGAAGATCTCTGATAAGTTGATATTTCGGTGGTCATTCAGGGTTTCTTTTATTTGCAATAGTACCGTTTCTGATTTTTTCCGAGGTTTTGCCATGATCTTGGTTTCTTGACCTTCCTCAGGGTCTTCTTGTCTCATATTCATTCTTTCAAGCTTAACAATCATTCTAGGGCAATCTAAAACTTCATGGTCCATAGCTTTACAACAAAGACAACTAGGTCTTTTACCAGGGCATTCCTTAACCAAAGGTCCCGGTTTTCTGCAACTATAACAAATGGTTAATCCTTGTTTTCTTTTAAATGATCCCCAACCTTTCCTGTACTGCGCACTAGGATCATGGTAGCTAACTTGCAAAAAATTCTTTCTAGGATCCTGCATCCATTTGTTAGTCCAAACATTCTTTCTATGCATAGGAATAACATATCTTTCACTATTCTTATCAGATCTACTCATTTCAAATCTTTTTTCTTGTAGCTGTGCCCTAGTTTTCAGGCTAAGACAAAATTTATCAAACATACCTAGATTCATATTCTTGAAACAAAAATTTCCACTAATCTTACTTTCAGTAGAGCACAAAACTTCCAGATCTAATTTTTTTTTCTATTCTTACCTTTCTCAGAGCACAAAGCTTCAATATCTTACCTATTTTCTTCAGATCTGACTTCTCTTCTTAGCATAGAGTTTCACAATCCAAGTAGAGTACTGCACACCAGGGAAACAAATTTACACATGGATCTTTCATAGTTTTAGGTCATATCTTCGCAAAGAGCTTCTTCTTCATCAGTTCCTAGCAATCACAGATTCAGGTCCCGACAACAGAACCATTTGTTGGCACAGGGGTAGACCCGGGGTTCAATGATAAAACAACACACCAACAAAACCCTAACTACCAACCCTTTCGACAACGCCCACGAAGCAAATGAAGTCTCACCCAAGGTAGAGGCAGGGGTTTATCAGGACTCCAGTGTTTGCAACCTTAGCTGGGACACATATCTGTGACAGTAACACCTTAACAGAGCACTAAGCAATTGTAGTTCATCAATATTCAGTCTTTGTTTATAACACGGCTAAAACCTAACAAAAGATCAATGCAGTATTTATAAAGATCCAATATATTCAAACACTAAGCATACTAACATAGATTATATCTAACATTCATTCACATTATTCAGCACTAAGCTACCATGTTATATTCATTCATCATCTAACAACGCATTAAGCATTTAATCACATAAACATGAGAGCAACCATAAAGCACAAAGCATTCACGACACAGGATATACGTGGTTCACCGCCACCCTGGGGCTACGTCCACCAACTCTTTGTCTTCTTTATTAGCTTCTATCAATCCTCTACATGCATAGAGCCACAAAACCCTACTCCGCATAGGATAGGAGATCTGCGCGCACTTCGCCAGATCCTCCTTCCTCGAGTAGATCTAGGTACTGAGCCTTACACAACCTTTTACAGTCACTTTCACCTAGCCTTGCAAGTCTCACACAGCATGCACAAAGCACTTACAATCACCAACTGCACTTAGCACTTAGCACAAAGCCTTTCTCTGATCACATAGATCAAAACTGACTGACCGACTCTCTCTTACATCACCTAGCCTTCTATTTATACATTACAAATAGGGCCTAAACATGGGTAAACCCATGGGACGACATCCCCATACCTGTTACATAAGCCCAAACCCAAAAATCCCTAAAAAGGGGCCGAGATCTAGCGATCTCTTCTTCGACTTGTGCTCCGCCTTCGACAGCCTGTCGAAGTCCAAAAAATAGGTCAAACATGACCAAGGATCCTCAAAACTTGGTCGAGGGCCAACAATTCTCCTCCCAGTTCCACTTTGCCAAAGACTAATGATATTGACTTGAATATTGACATAGATGGTGTCTTGGAAAATATCAATGTACCTGTACCTATGAAAGAGATAATTAAGATTCCTTCGATGAAAAGTATAGTTCAGAGGTTCTTCAAGCTACAAGGTGAACCGTTGGACCCTCCTATAAAGATACAAGAAAATCATTTCATACCACAATATGACGAACACTCGCCTTTCTTCATATCGTTACAAGTGAATAACAAACTCTTGAATAATTATATGCTTGATTCACGAGAGGGTGCAAGTATCATATCCTTGAAATTAATGAGGCAATTAGGTTTGGAAACCAAAAGGCCTTATAGAAATGTCCGCGGGATCGAATCTAGGGCTATCCCCACACATGGTGTAATATAAAATATAAAGGTCTGCCTTGTTCGATATCCTGAGATGGTTTTCTTAATTAACGTTGTGGTCGTAGATGTTCCTGATGTGTGGGGAATAATCTTGTCTAGAAAGTTTGCTGCAACAATGGGTGGTACTTTATAGATGGATTTGACCTATGCTACTATACCAGTGAATGATAATACTTATGCTTACTTACCCAACTTGACCATGACAAAGAATCATGTTGAGGAGATTGACCTTGACCCGAAAATTGAGGAGATTCCTGAAGTAGCAAGGAGTCCCTTCCATATTTTTTCCCAGATGACCTTCCTTTCACCCAAGAAGAAGATTTTGATGCTATAGAATGGCCTAATAAGGAGGATTAACAACAATAAATAGACAAATATAAAGATAAGGAAATTGGATCCTTCATAATATTGAATAAAGATGATAAGGATTTATTGTTTAGACTGAGCCGAGATGATATTCTTACAACAAATTCCCACCCCCCTCCCTTAAGACAATATACCAGGGTAATACAAGAAGCTATTGACCTATAAGGATTTATTGATTAGACTGAGCCGAGATGATATTCTTACAACAAATTCCCACCCCCCTCCCTTAAGACAATATACCAGGGTAATACAAGAAGCTATTGACCTTAAGTGAGGATACTACAGATAAGGAGATTTGGTTTTAGAGTGGGATACAAGGAAGGGCCAACCTGATACACAAAAGGAGTTTGAGAAATTTTGGCTGGGTCCCTACAAGGTTGTGAAGAAGTCCATCAATGATTCCTACTACTTATCCACGTTACAGGGGAGGAGGCATCCACTGTTAGGTAGTGGGCTCCTTCTCAAGCCACATCAGAGGAAGAAACTTTACTTCTTGAACTAACATAGATTAGGGTAGGCAGGGTAGGGATTTGCATCTTGCATTGCATTTGTATATACGTTTCATATTGCATATCATGATAGTGTAGTTGCATTTTCTTTCATTATCATATATACATGTTGCATTCTCATTTTTAATACATGTTAGGAAATTGCATTTTTTCATTTTATCATAGTAAATTTTTCTTTATCATATCATAGTTAAGGGAAATTTTCTTTTCAATATGGTTTTGGATTATCACTGACAGTCGATGGATAAAATCCACCAAAAGATACTTCTAAAGTGTTTTGTTGGTTGAAGTGGGTGCATGATTGCATGTCTTGGACAACCAGAGATGCTAAGGTTCTCATGCGCTCTACAGTGAGCACATGTCCCCACATTGGAGCCAGATGTTAACCCCCATGCCTAGGGGTAATTGGAGGAGATCATGTCTTGAGGCCCACAATGGAGAACATGATCTACACAGTGATGATGATGGTTAGAATGTCCATGGATGGTAGCCCAACATCCCCCCCTGATTTGTCTCCCAACATAGATTGACCAAGGCTTGTCACATTCAAGTAACCCAAGGTATGGGGGATGCTAAGCCAACGTCACCATGAGGTATGGTTTGTCCTTTTTTCATGCAAGTTGTTGTGTCGAATTTATTGGGCATGTGGACAAGGATAATTGGTTGAAGTTGGATAATAGATCAATTGCTTGAGAAATTGTCTTGGTTTCCTTATTTCACCTTGGTGGTCAACTTCTTTTGTAATATTCCAGATACAAAATAGTATGCAGAACATAAATAATGATCTAGAAATGGCAGATAAACAATGATATAACCAGAACAACATCACAATAATACCAAAATAATACCAGAATAACACCCGAAAGAGCACTTTGATTACTGATAGCAATGTTCACTTGCCTCTTCGAGGGGGAAACCTCCAGTAGAGAAGATCTCTATTACAATATTATTCAAGACACAACTTCTCATACCCTCTATTCTTATTTATACTAAATCTATCTATCCAAAATAACAATCTAGAGAAAGATCCTTCTAGAAGCGGAAGCTTCTATTAGGTCTTCTTACATTTGACTTATTCCTCCTTATTGCTAGGACTTATTAATATTGACCTTTATTACATGGAAATATATTATTGTATCCACTTGAGGGGTTAGGTAGGTTAGGTCCCTAACATGCCCTCCCCCTTAGAAACAACTTTGTCCTCAAGGCTTGAGATGAGGAAATTGCTGCAGAATGTTAGCAGGCTCCCAGGTGGCATCTGTTGGAGTTGTATCTTTCCACTGAACTAACATTTCCTTGATGGTACGTTGACGAAGACGACGCTCTCGTTGGTCCAAAACTGCTTGTGGATGAAACCAAATGGATCCTTCTTCATCCAACTCGGGAAGGTTGGTTTGAGTTTGGAACTTAGTTCCAATCACCTTCTTTAAGTAAGAGACATGAAAAACAAGATGTAGCTTAGAATGATTGGGTAAAGCTAACTGATAGGCCACCTGCCCAATGTGCTTGATAACCGTATAAGGACCATAAAATTTGGCTGGCAGTTTATGACAATGTTCGAACTTGAGTGAAGTTTTGTTATAAGGTTGCAGTCGAAGAAACACCTGGTCTCCTTAAACAAATTACCGTTCTGAGCGACCTTGATTGGCTTGTTGCTTCATGCGATTCTGAGCCATGAACAAATTCTCTTTGAGGGTACGAAGAATAGCCTCACGAACTGTAAGTGTTTGGTCAACCACCTAGATCTTCGATACACCTGGCATGTAGGAGAGAACTGAAAGTGGCTTTGGCCATATACTGCTTCAAAAGGAGTCATGCAAGTAGCTGTATGGTAAGAAGTGTTGTACCACCATTCAACTAATGGTAACCATTGAGCCCATTGATTTTTCCTTTCAGAGGCAAAACACCTCAAATAACTCTCCAAACATTTATTGACGACTTCAATTTGACCATCAATCTAGGGATGATAGGCGGTGCTGAGATGCAATTGGGTGCTTTGGATTCTGAACAATTCTTGCCAAAAATTCCTAGTGAAAGTTGGATCTCGATCATAAACAATAGAATGAGGCATGTCATGAAGCTTGAAGATATGATCCATGAAAAGTTGAGCCACAATTGATGCTTTAAATGGGTGTTGAAGAGTACATAAATGAATATACTTGGAAAGACGATCCACAACCACCATAATGACAAACTTATTTCCTGATTTAGGTAATCCCACAATAAAATCCATAGAGATGTCCCTCCAAATAGCGTGTGGAATCATAAGCAGTTGGAGTGTGCTAGGAGGTTTGATGGTTTCACATTTGTTGCATTGACAAACATCACATTCTGCTACAAAAGTGCAGACGTCCTTTTTCATACATTCCAGAAAAAAATAACGTTTGACCCGGTCATAGGTTTTGGTAAACCCTGAATGCCCAGCCGTGGGAGTAGCATGAAACTCAGAAAGCACTGTGGATTTAAGTTGTGACTATTTAAGTAAATACAAATGGCCTTTGTAGCGAAGTTCATCAATGTGCCAAGCACACCCTGGGGAAACTGGAGAGTTGGTTTTCAATTGTTGGATCATATGCGAGATTTTAGGATCATGTAGCCATTCTTGGTGCACAACTTGGAGCCAATATAGTACAATGAAGGAGAGGGAAAAAAGGGACCCTTCATCTTCATATTTTCGAGAAAGAGCATCAACAACCACATTTTCTTTGCCTTTCTTGTAAATGATCTCATAATTGTAACCAAAGGGATTAGTTACCCATTTTTTTTTCTCTGGGGAGGAAGGTCGTTGCTCCAGAAAATACTTGAGGCTTTGATGATCTGTCTTAATTTGTAAGCGTTGCCCTAGGAGATAAGGGTGCTAGAGATCCACCGCATGCAGAATAACCAATATTTCCTTTTCATAGATTGATTGGTCCAAATGGCGTTCAGATAATTGTTTGCTAGTAAAGGCCAAAGGTCTTTCTTCTTGCGTAAGGACAACTCCAATTCCTTTGCCTGAGGCATCACATTTGAGGACAAAGGTTTTTTTGAAATTAGTAAAGGCCAAGACCTAAGTAGTACACATAGCTAGCTTCAAAGATTGAAAATCCTAATCCGCTGCGAGAGTCCAAGTGAAAGAATTATTTTTAAGGAGAATAGTTAGAGGGGCCACAATCTTCCCATAATTTTGAACAAACTTGTGATTATAGCTGGTTAAACCCAAAAAACCATGGAAGCTTTTGATAGTCTTGGGGTGAGTCCAATCCGTCATTGCTTCAATCTTTTTAGGATCCACTTGGACACCAGCCTTTCCAACAATATGACCCAAGTACTCTACTTCTGAGGCTCCAAAGACACATTTAGAGCATTTGAGGAAAAATTGGTGCTGCGAGAGTAGATAAAGAATTTGATCCACATGGGAAAGATGAGATTGCCAAGTTTTACTACAGATGAGAATATCATCAAAGAAAACTAAGAAAAAATGATGAAGAAAAGGACGAAAGACATGATTCATGAGGCTTTGGAAGGTGGAGGGGGCATTACACAAGCCAAAGGGCATGACCAAAAAATCATAGTGACCCTCGTGAGTTCGAAAGGAAGTCTTGGGTATGCCATATTCTTGCATATGTATCCGGTGGTAGCCAGAACGCAGATCAAGTTTAGTGAAGTATTGAGCACCACTCAATTCATCTAAGAGATCATCAATGACAGGAATGGGGAACTTATCCTTGATGGTGAGCTTATTGAGGGCATGAAAGTCAAGACACATGTGCCAAGTACCTTCTTTCTTAAGTACCACGACTAGAGAGGAAGAATAAGGGCTGGTACTGGGGAAAATAACACCCTCTTGGAGCAATTCCTGCACTATTTTCTCAATTTCATTCTTTTGGGAAGAGGGGTGATGATAAGGGCGAACATTGGGAGGAAGACTGATAGGAACAAGGGGAATGGAATGATCATGAACACCATGAGAAGGAGGAAGTCATTCAGGGGTGGAAAAAACTATTTGATGTTTGGAAATGATAGCTTGGAGGTCAGGATGAACATAGGGTGTCTCAACGACTTGAATAGAATGGAGTTGAGCAATGATACCAGAGTGGCCTTTCTTGAGGAGATTTTCCATACGATGGGAACTAATGATCTCAGGAGAACCAACTGTGAGACCTTGGAATTGATACCTTTGTCCTTCTAGTTGGAATTGCATGGTTAATTCCTTAAAATCCATAATAATGGGACCCAAAGTGCATAACCATTCAACACCTAGCACAATATCACAACCTCCATGTCAATGGAAACCATATGAGATTTCAGTTGGTAATGTCCAATTTGAAGACAAACATTTTCACAACGCCCACCACATTTCATGGACCCACCATTGCTATCATGATTTGAAAATTATTGACAACACAAATATAACAATTGGTTTCTTGGGCAATGTGACGATGACTGAAATTGTGGGTGCTATCACTATCAACAAGGATGATGACCTTCCTGTGCTTAATGTAGCCAATGAACTTGAGTGTTTGTGGGGCCGAGAAGCCAATGAGGGCATGCAAGGAAATAAGTGGGTCAACTTCAGGTGGGTCAATAGGCTCCTGGGTGGCATCGAGAAGGGAGGTTTCTTCAACAAGGGGAACTGTCACATCCTCTTCAAGAACATTTTTAGAAATTAACATAAATAATTTTTAATCCTTACACTTGTGCCCCGAAAAATATTTTTCATCATAATTTTATCATAGACCCTTCAGTTGGCGTTCAACCATTTCATCCCTAGTTAGTTTCTGGACCTTGAGGGGAGTGACAGGGGGGCTAGGATTAGTGGGTCGAGGGAGAACAACAAAGGGGTTTTTTTGTTCTAGGAAAAAACAACTTGTTGGGCCTCTTTAGCATGTTGAGTAGCTTCCAACCAAGTTGGAGGGCGGGCCATGAGAACATGGGATAAAATTTCATCCGTGAGACCTCTTATAAAGCATTCACAAAAGAATGCATCTGACATGCCCTCTGTTTGAAAGGCCAAATGCTTAAAAGAAGTGATGAAGTCTTCCACTGTGCCTAACTGTTTCAACTTGGTCAAACGATCGAGATAGTGGGTATTAGTATCAAAGCGGACATAGAGCTCAGCAACAAAATGGGTCCAGGCAATATACCCCTGATGTGATTTTTTTGCCATTTCCACCATTTCCAATGTTTAGGATCTAGATAGAGGACAACATAACGAAGTTTGGCCAACTTGTCAGTAATACCATGTGTTATCACATGCTAATTTGCATTAATTTTTCCAAAGCATCTTGTCCTTGTGCTATCTTTCCACTCATATTTTAAAACTTTTTCACCAGCTCCGTCAAGCTCCCATCACCTAATCTTTCACTCGACCAGTCATTCAAAATAGTCATGTCCTCCATGAGTAAAAAAATTGGCAAATATCCCAAACCTATATCTAGCCTAAATGCTTATCTAAATCCCTCGGTTCCATCACTTCATTCATTATTACCCTTTTTATCATATTCCTGTTGAAAATTAAAAATATTCCTTTTATTAAGCTTAAGCACCCTTATCCTATCCACAAAGTTATGTGATAAGCCTCATATGCCCAAAGTCCTTATAAAATGGAAAAAGCGTTTATTATTATTAATAGAAATAGTTTTATATTAAAATATTTATATTAATATTTAATCCAATATTTAATTCATGACCTCACGTCAAATCATGGGCACGAATCTCAATTTTTAACATTGAAAAGTCAAAGGGTGGATGGAGGGCGCACATACATATCGGGCGGAGAACTAGCGCAGAGGTTAATTATTTGAAGGTGGGCCAAAATTTGGACCGTGGTTTTCGGTCGGGGAGACGTGTCCTTATGTGGTGCATTTCGGGGGTAAAAGCGGGTGAACTCAAAACCACTTTTCTCCAGCTCGAAATAATAAATGCAACCATTTATCACATAGTTTATGTGCAACATACTTTCCAGGAGTGCGTTTCAATAATAGTTATGGAATTTCCAATAAATGAAATTCTTCCCCACGATGAAATTGTTTTACAGAGGTAAAATTCAAATTTTACAAATTAAAGAGATTAATGTTTATTTTCATGGAAAAAAATTAAATGGGAAGATGCACGTGAAAGAAAGACTTGGATAATTTTTTATCCAAAGGTTTTACATAAGTAAATGAAGAAGATTAAAATTATTTTACCAAACATGGTAACCAAGACATGGTTTTCAAAACCATGGGAAAGAAACCAGTCAATGGTTTTCACAATGACATGATAAATTGGAAAAAACAAGACACAATAAATGTTTTTTCATAGTAAAATGGTAAATTGGGAAAAACAAGACATGGTTTTCAAAACCATGGGAAGCAAACAATAAATGGTTTTAAAAAACCACAGGCATGAATTAAATTATGGAAATTTAATTCTACATGATAGAAAAATATTTGGGAATTATTTTTATTCAAACATATTATTCCCAAATATTTAATGAGAATATGGATAAATGGAATTAGATTTGAAAGAGTGTAAGTCATATTTCCAAAAGAATGTGGCAGAGGAAGGCACTGAATTATCAGAGGAATCGACAGTTGGATCATGAAACGTTTTTCTGAAAACTGTCATTTGTAATCTTTGTACTCAGTTTTAGAAGCTGAAACGTTTCAGTTCAACTATTGTAATCAGTTTCTAACTAAAGGAACTCGAATTGTATAAGTATTAGAAGTTCCCAATGTATTAATGGTGGGCAGAAGTGCAAGGGCACAATTCTGGTTGTTCTGAACTCTATTGTAATTTTTTGGAGCTGAATGAAACACATATGCAAAAGATTTTGAAGTCTCTATGGAAATATTCTAATGGTGGTGATATGAGTTTTGTCTTCTCTCATTGTATGTATTTCATGTTTTCTTTAATTCCATTTACACTTTCTTCTGTTTAAATTGGATAGTCAAAGGCCCATAATTCATCTTGTGATGCTCTCGGCTGAAGCAATTTAAACTGTGTGTATTTCTTCCTAACTAATTCAGAATTCATTTCATTAATGCTCTGATGCAGTTACTTGTTTTCCCCTTTCCTCTTACACTCTACAAATTTCAATTTACAACTCAGATTCATCGCCTCATTTAGCCTTTATCCTCTGGAGAGTTCTACTCGCCAGTCATTGTTTTCATTCAATTTCAAAAATTTGACTCCATAGCCCTAGGTGTCCCTCCTCTTCCTTGCCATCAACTTTATAAAAAATCCCCAAAACAAACTAAATCTAGCCAGTGATTGCCAAAGAATTATCAAGTGACACGAGAGAGCCCTCTCTGAGTTGAGCAGGCTAGTACCCAGCTCTAAAGTTGGTTGAAACAATTACCTCTGTCGTTTGTCTATCAACTAGAAAAAATTTACAGATTGCTAACACCATGCAGAGAAAAATAATGCTCCATTTGAGTGACCCAACCTGTAGGATTAGAGTCATCAAATTTATTGACCTCTATGCGGGGAAGACGAGGTTCACGATGAAATGAGTTGGAGTGAAAATGCAGAGACTGAGAAGAATCAACAACATTGGGTTGTTCTGATGAGGAAGGACCTGTAGGGTGGTTCAAAAACTGATTGAAAACAGACTGGAGGGAGGTCAATTAGGTTGTGAGGTTGGCTTCCATGTTGTTAAATTTTTGCTCTAATTCGTCAATGCGGGAATTGGTAGAATCCATCTGAGATGTTCAATGTTCGATGGAGACATGGACTTGATAGACGAAAGTTTGGAGTTCTTGGTTGCGAGTGGTGGCCATGTAGAGAGGGGAAGTGTGGGTAAGGAAAAACAAATGGGTGGGTGGGACCACAAAAAAAAGAGACTTAGAAGTGGTAGGTACCACGACGATTGGTGCTTGAAGGGAAATATAATCAGATATGCAACACAATAGGGAAACTGAGAAGGGTTCGGGTCCAATGAAACAAAAAGGATTAAAAATGAAGGGTATGACTGTGATCAAGGAGAAAAGGGGAATCCAATGGGATAGGTCCCAAATAAGTGTGCCGACGAGACCACTATACTACTTTTTTTTACTCTTGCGGAGTTATACTCCGACCTGAAGAATACTGCAGTGAAAAAATGCCCAAATGCTTAACAAGAAGAAATGCATAGTAATTTCGCAACCAGAATTCAGAAGACACTGTAGCATGACAATAGATCTTGTTGGTTATATTTTTGTTTCCTTCCCAAGGGTTAGGGTATTCAAGGGTTCTACAAACAAGTGTTTTCCCTGTGCTATAACTCTCTGATATACGTGTGGGGTCCAACAATATTACTCGGCCCGATATCTCAGGGCACCAACTAAGGAGGCTAGACCATACCCTTAGTTGTACTTCCCGGCTACCTAGGTACTAGAGCATATCTTCTCGAGTGCTATTCTTGGTGGCACTATAACAGTCAGGCGACCGGTCGGTTTTTCTATGGAGGGCTTCAAGAGATCTAGGCCGATCCGTATACATGTGCTGTTTGATGCGCTACCACTCGAAGGGGTACCAACAAGGGTTACAAGGGTGGCCAATAGATGTGCATTTAAGTACCACATGTATTTCCTGCGTGTATGAATTCATGACCGCGGGTTTATGCTTGTAACGACAGATCTATGTAGCTTAAAGACGTCGGAATACGTCTCTACCCTGAAAAAAATTTAACCCACAAATTTCTGCCGAGGAAGGTGCTCTGATACCACTTGTAATATTCCATATATAAAATAGTATGCAAAACATAAATAATTAGCTAGAAATGGAAAATAAACAATGATATAACCAGAACAACATCACAATAATACCAAAATAATACCAGAATAACACCAGAAAGAGCACTTTGATTACTAAGAGCAGTGTTCACTTGCCTCTTCGAGGGGGCAACCTCCAACAGAGCAGAGATCTATTACAATAATATCCAAGACAAAACTTCTCATACCCTCTATTCTTATTTATACTAAATCTATTTATCCAAAAGAACAATCTAGAGGAAGATCCTTCTAGAAGCGAAAGCTTCTATTAGGTCTTCTTACATTTGACTTATTCCTCCTTATGGCTAGGCCTTATTAATATTGACCTTTATTACATGGAAATATATTATTCTACCCACTTGTGGGGTTAGGTAGGTTAGGTCCTTAAAATCTTTTCCCTAGTCATGTGTTGTCACCACCCAGGGAAAATGGGTAATACCGGGGGGCCCTCCCAAGGGTAATGTTCTACTCCCAACAATACTTAACATTTTCCATCATAAAAACCTTTCACATATTCTAAACTTCGACTATGGCCCACACTCTCATGAGAAATGGGATGATGACCCAGAGGTAGATTGCAGTTTCTATAAAAGAATAAGAAAATGATTCTAAAAAGAAAGTGAACATAGCAAATTAGGACCACCAAAAGCTAGTCCAACTTGAGCTCTACTCATTCAGTGCTTGCCTCGGTCCCAAAAAAGTAATGCTAAAGATTGGAAACCCACAAATGGGACCCTCAAAGCAAATTATAAATTAAAGAGGGGATTGGAAAGATGGCTAAAGAAGAGGTTTGGAAAAAGGTTGCACACAAATATTGGGTAACTCAAGAGAAAACACACCCTCAAGAAATCGCTCATAGAGATGGACACCATAAGCCATAAAGTAATCCCTAAACCATAACATCTTCACACTTATTCTTGATGGGTGTTTACTTTCCCTTGTCACTCTCGGGACCTATCCCACTACCCAAGTTATTTATTTCCTGTCTAGGTGGCACACCTAATAGGTCTGGATGAAGGCCGTCCCATACTTAAACTTGGTAACCATCACAAGGTCTTGGGCTTGGGTGATACTTGAAGGGGATACTGGGGTGAATTGTTTACATGGATTATATCTTAGGCATCAACTCACTTTTCATGATTTAAGGACTCACATGTCTTATGAACATCAATTTACTTTTTCTTACATTCGACTTTGTTTTGAATGACCCTGACATGGTTCTTTGAGGGACATCTTGGGATGTGCCTAGGATGTTGTGCCTTATTGCAGGACTTTGGCACGTGTGATGGAGAGTAGTGAGTCATCCGGTGAATCAACACCCTCAGATAGTGGCTCTCACATCCTTGGAACCTGGGACAATGGGAAGATGGGTTTGGATTGAGCAGTTTTGGTTAGTATGCCACATACATGGGATGAGAAGCCCATAGGATGGGCAAAGCACCCGGAGCCTTTGTGCACATAAGATAAAGGATGTTTCCTTTGGAGGCACTTTGACAACACTTGAGGATGAGATTACACCCCTCTTGCACTTGGATGTGGCCTTTAAAGGCCTATGACATCACCCTCTAGACTTGACTTCATCCTTTGTGGCTAGGGTTTGATGAATTTCATGGTTCTGGAGATTATTGGATATGGTTTGGGTTGAGGAGAGACCTTGCCTTACACTCTTGCGCATTAGAGGCATGACACATGGCCTTTGGAGGCCCAATGATTCACTCCTTGAGACTTGATGTCTCAAACTTGAGAATGATATCACCTTTCTAGCTGACGCAGAACCCCCTTCTCTCCTTGGGGCTGCTTGACCTCCCGGTCAAGGATCTTCAAACTCCTGAGCCGAACCGACTCTTCGGGCCTCCACTAGACCCTGAAACAATTGATACATAGGTCCCTTTGATGTTACCTGTAGGTTCAAATTACCCGCACAACCTTTTCTGGCACCTCTGGTAACACCAATATGCGAGTGCTAGCTCTCGTGCTAGATTCTTCCTCAATATGACCACGAGCTATGACTGCATGCCATCCCTCTTCATGACTTCGGGCTTCGACGCTTTTGACTGCAACTTACCCGTTTTTTCCCAAACTTCGGACCCACAAAATCACCTGAGCCAGATCTACAGTCTGCGCTTCTCTGACAATCAATGGTCGTGATCTGCTTCGGGATTTCGACCTTCGGGAGTTCCAAGTGTTACAACACCTTTTTCTTTTGGAGTTCTCTGTACTCGGAGTTATATCTCGAGCACCACGTGCTCGTCCCGATCGACGGTCGATATCCACTCTTCGTGTCCACTTCAAGCGAATTGCAGTAAACACTCCTCTATGTGGTCGATCCTCCGAGGTGGTCGATCTTCCGCCACACATCCTCTCTGTTAAATTATGAGCTTGATTTCTTGTGCAGATTAATTCTTTTATTTTCTTCAATACTTTAATTTAGCTTAATATATTTCAACAATTCCAAATCATAATCGAATAGCAATAATTATGTAGATAATTAAACATGCATATCAACAACACATATACCCTGGGGAAACCCTATACAGGGAGAAAAACCCTAGCAACCAATATTCCTTTATTGCATTAATAATGTAAGATCTCTTACAAATATCCACCATGAATGTTCTTCTCTCAAAGATCTTGCCAAGATGACTTTGACCTAACAAAGACTTACAAGACCTTGCTAAAATACACCTTTGATATGCTGCCTCTTTATCACTGATGTGCTCCTCTATTGCTTCACCTTCAACCTGCATCTGAAAACTGTGTTGAATAGATGGTTCGACCTCTTCTTATATAGGTTGAAGAGGGGAAGAGGGGAAGCTCGAAATAGTAACCTGATTGCATGCATTAAACATAACTCAGCTTCATGCTTTAGTTCAAATTTAGAACTAGACTTGAGATTGGTTACAACTCAGCTTGACACTTTAGTTCGAACTTAGAACTAGACTTGAGATTGGTTACAACTCAACATTACACTTTAGTTCGAACTTAGAACTAGACTTGAGACTGACATGCTTTAGTTTGAACTTAGAAATAGACTTAAGACTTTAGTTGCAACTCAACATTACACTTTAGTTCTAAAATAGAACTATACTCAAGACTTTAGTTGCAACTCAACATTACACTTTAGTTCTAAAA
>JZKD02S1097906.1:76779-87553 GCA_000966675.3 Picea glauca
ATGCAGAAATAAACCACCACTAGATGTATATCTCAGACCATAAGTAATGGTCCCTGTGAGATATCTCAAGATATGCTTTGCTTCCACCCAATGTCTCTGTCTCAGTTTAGTCATGAACTGACTCATTGCAATCACTGCATAGCATATATCTGGCCTAGTGTGGATCATGTACATCAATGATCCAATCAGTTGCCTGTACATGGTGGGATCCACCAAATCTGAATCTGTATTAGAATCATGCAGCTTCCCCAAGTTGGTAACCATCGGAGTAGACATGGATTTGCAATCCATCATACCAAACCTCTTTAGTACATTCACTGTGTATTTTCCTTGTGCCAGAAATATCTCGCCCTGTCTTTGCCACACTTCCAATCCTAGGAAGTAATGCATCAAGCCTAAGTCTTTCGTCTCGAATTCTAAGGTTAGCTCCCTCTTACAGCAGGCTATTAGCCCTTCATCTCCTGTTAGAAAGAGATCATCAACATACAACATTAGTATAACAGGTTGGTTACCTCTTACCTTGAAGTATAGATTTGCATCAACATCACTTTTCTGAAAGCCCAGGCTTTTAAGAAAGCCGTCAATCCTGTCATACCAAACTCCTGGAGCCTGCTTAAGACCATACAAGGCCTTCCTTAGCTTGCATACATGAGTGCCTTTGTTATGCAGTATAAAACCATCTGGTTGTTCCACAAAGACCTCCTATTCAATCTTTCCATTCAAGAATGTTTTTTTTACATCCATCTGATGTAGCTTCCAACCAAGTACAGAAGATAAAGAAATAATAGCTCAAATGGAAGTATACCTGACTACAGGGGAAAAATACCCTTCATAGTCGATTCCTTCTTTCTGAGTGAAGTCTCTGGCTACAAATATTGATTTGAACTTTTCCACACTTCCATCAGCTGCATGTTTGATCTTATAGATCCATTTGGAAGAAACCTCTGATTTGTCTTTTGGCCTTGGCACATTGTCCCAAACATTGTTCGTTATAATAGACATGTATTCCTCAAGCATGGAATCCTTCCATACTTGTAATTTATCTTCTTCTTCAAATGAAGAAGGTTCAACATCACTAGTTCTTCTCATCAGTGCAACATAGCCTCCAAACCTATGAGGCCTCTTCCTTTCCCTAAAATTTCCTTTGGGAGAAACTATCCTTTGTGCTTCCCGCACTATTTATTTAAGACACCCTGGATTCCTTTTGGTTGGAGGTTCTTCAAGAGTTCTTTTTAACACTTCAATGGGTTCTAGGGGCTCATCACTTGGCCCTTCACAAGGTTCCTCCCTCTGATCATCCGACTCTTCATTTTCAAAAGAGGGTGAAGCTGGATGAACTACTTCTGAATCCTACTGAAGCTCTCTAGATTTCTTAAACGTGGCTTCCTCATGGAAAGTCACATCTCTACTTACCTCTATTTGCCTCTGACCTGGTACATAAATCCTGTAAGTCTTGGAGTTCTCACTGTACCCCACAAACACCCCTTTCTTGCCTGAGAGTTCCATCTTTGTCCTCTTTTCCTTAGGGACATGAATATACAAAGGACATCCAAATATCCTTAGATGACCTACTTCAGGTTTGATCCCTGAGAAGAATTCTTTAGGAGTCTTGTCCTTCAAAATAACATGTGGACACCTGTTCTGAATATACACGACAATGGATGTAGCTTCTGCCCATAAAGAATTTGGCAGATCCTGGTCAAACATCATTTCTTTCACTACCTCACAAATAGTCCCATTTTTCCTCTCAGTAACACCATTTTGCTGAGGGTTATATGACAGTCAATTGTCTCTTGATTCTTGCTGACTTGCAGAAATCCTCAAACTGAATAGATTCAAACTCTCCTCCATTGTCTATTCTAAGGATTCTGATGTGTTTCCCTATTTGCTTTTGAATAAAGGCTTTATATTCTTTGAATTTATCAAATGTGTCACTTTTATCTTTAAGAAAATATATCCAACATTTTCTTGAGTAATCATCAATAAAAATGACATAATACAAACAACCACTAAGTGAGGGAGATGACATGGGACCACATACATCAGAATGAACCAGATCTAAGATGCCTTGAGCTCTGTTGTCACTACTAGGAAATGCTTTCTTATATTTTTACCTAGCATGCATCCCTTAAAAATTTCATTTTTACTAAGAGAAATAGAGGGCATGCCACATACCATGTTATGTAGATCTGGAAGAGATTTGTAATGAAGATGTCCAAGTCTTATGTGCCACAACTCGTTGGAGCTAGTCACATCATGAGCCAATTCCTTAACTGACTTTCTTGACACGACGTACAGTCCTCCAATGCAAGTTCCAATGGGTTCTGTTGTACTTACGTGGCTACCTTTATCCCATAGTAGTGTCTTCCTGTCCTTGAATATCACCCAATATCCCTTGTCTTCAGGGGTTGCAACTGATAGTAGATTCTTATTGAGCGCTGGAACATATAATACTTCACCAACATGAAGTCTAGCCCCAAATTCCAATCTGAAGGAGATAGAGCCTACTCCCTCTATTTTGTAACATTTTTCATCCCCAATCTCGACCTGCTCTGCAAAATATTTTGTCTTGAAATCTAAGAGGATCTCCTTGTACCCTATCATGTGCTTTGATGCACCACTGTCTACTAACCAAGTTTTCGGTCCCGTGGAAACTGAACTGGATAAGGCATAAACCAAATAATATTCTTTCCTATTTTCTTTACCATTAGAAGGACTTTTCTGATTTATTTTAGATTCATCATCCTCAACAGTTGAGGCATGATGTTTCCCTTTCCTAGGATATTTCTTTCTAAACCAACAATCTTTAGAAAAATGACCCAACTTATTACAAATAAAGCATTTAATATTATATGTATCAATATTCTTGCCTTTGAATGTACCTTTGGTGTTTGGCTTCCACTGAGAGCCTTTATGGAAAGTGCATTTCTTCTTTCCCTTGAATCTTGATGCTAAAGCTGAGTGCTCTTCTTTCGTTGGCTTGCTTATGGTAGCTGTGCGACTCTCCTCCTGGAGGCAATCATGCCATAACCTCTCAAATTTGGGCTGAATCTCTCTCCCACTTACATTGGATAAGAAGGTCTCCCATGAAGAAGGAAGACCGTAAAAAATGGCCTGTACTAAATCATCACCGTCCACTGTCACCCCTGTGACCAAAAACCGATCTTTGATCTAAGCTATCCTAGAACAAAAATATGCCACTGATTCGCCTTTCTCCATCTTCAAATACTTAAGCTTGTGCTTAAGTGTCCTCTTCTGACTTGGAGCCTGTTTCTCATACATATTCACCAAGGTATCCATACAGTCCTTGGCAGTCATCAACGAAGTCATTGCAGGCATTATACTGTCTTTGACTGAGTCAAATATGATTTGCTTGGCCTTTGCTTGACTCTTCCTAAAGGTCGTTCTTCCTGCATTTTTCATTGGTTCCTCCACCACTGTGGTCACATACTACTCAAGATCATGCTCTTGCAAGATATTTGTTATACGGAGCTTCCACACATTAAAGTTGGTATCTCCTTCGAGCCTATCTTTGACCCAGACTGAAATGAAGGATGTCATGGTCCTCACACTGGAAACTTAATCAAGCTACTTGGATCTGTGTGTACCTGATTCTGCACTTCAACACGTTTAACACACCATAAGCTCTGATACCATGTTAAATTATGATCTTGATTTCTTATGCGGATTAATTCTTTTATTTTCTTCAATACTTGGATTCCAACTTAATATATTTCAACAATTCCAAATCATAATCGAATAGCAATAATTATGTAGATAAGTAAACATGCATATCAACAACACATATACCCTGGGGAAACCCTACACAGGGAGAAAAACCCCAACAAACAATATTCCTTTATTACATTAATAATGTAAGACCTCTTACAAATATCCACCATGAATGTTCTTCTCTCAAAGAGCTTGCCAAGATGACTCTGACCTGACAAATACTTACAAGACCTTGCTGAAATACACCTTTGATATACTGCCTCTTTATCACTGATGTGCTCCTCTATTGCTTCACCCTCAACCTGCATATGAAAACTGTGTTGCTGAACTGTGTTGAAGAGAGGGTTCGATCTCTTCTTATATAGGCTGAAGAGGGGAAGATGGGAAGATTGAAATAGTAACCTGATTGCATGCATTAAACATAACTCAACTTCATGCTTTAGTTCGAATTTATAACTAGACTTGAGATTGATTACAACTCAACTTTACACTTTAGTTCGAACTTAGAACTAGACTTGAGATTGGTTACAACTCAACATTACACTTTAGTTCGAACTTAAAACTAGACTTGAGACTGACATGCTTTAGTTCGAACTTAGAACTAGACTTAAGACTTTAGTTGCAACTCAACATTACACTTTAGTTCTAAAATAGAACTATACTCAAGACTTTAGTTACAACTCAACATTACACTTTAGTTCTAAAATAGAACTAGACTCAAGACTTTAGTTGCAACTCAACATTACTAAAATAGAACTAGACTCAAGACTTTAGTTGCAACTCAACATTACACTTTAGTTCTAACATAGAACTAGACTCAAGACTTTAGTTGCAACTCAACATTACTAAAATAGAACTAGACTCAAGACTTTAGTTGCAACTCAACATTACACTTTAGTTCTAACATAGAACTAGACTCAAGACTTTAGTTACAACTCTTGACAAGGAAATTCAAAATTCTCTTCATGGTGGATACTGTTTACACGTGCCAATGCACTAGATCAATACAATTACATCATTTGCAATATTAGGAATATCGTTTGTTTCTAGCTCGTAGGAATTTTATATTTAACCTAACTTTTGCTAGACGCCTTGACTTTTGCTCATGGCTCACAAGGTTTGACTAGGCTCACAGAGGTTGTATGTTCCCCCTGAATTTTGCTGTAGTTTGTCTATGCTCACAGAGGTTGTACGTTCCCCTTAACTTTTGCACTAGACTATCTATGCTCACAGAGGTTGTATGTTCTCCCTGACTTTTGCATTAGACTCACATAGCATCTCATTCGTCCTGACTTTTGGTTTGACTCACAGAGGTTGTACGTCCCCTCTGGCTTTTTTCAATACCTCACAAGACTGGTTGATTCTCCAAATCTCCCTGGCTAGCCTCAGGGTGGCCCATATGTCCTCTCATTGGATAATGACTGTCGATGCTACCAAATTTAACACTATCCCAGTGGACGACTTAGATGAAATTCGACACTCCGACCTTTGAGAGTTCGCGTGCCTTCACACTTAAATTCATCCAGAGTGACTTCTCTTCGGAGTAAATCTCCACTCTCCATGTGTCTATGCAATCAACGACTAAGATTTTAGCTTCTTACCTCTTAGCACTTCAGATGACTTTCGGTCAACGCTCCACTTTCTCCTTGCTCCTTCCTTCCAAAGTCCTTGATCTGTTGACGTGTGTCTTCTACAGATCTACGACCATGATTTACTTTGACAGTTCGGGCTTCAAGAGTTTTGCACACTCCGCCCTTACTTTTCTCCGAAGTGCTCTTTTCTACAAAGTCCACGATCTGTTGACGTGTGTCTTCCACAGATCTACGACCACTATTTACTTCGGTAGTTCGAGCTTTGAGAGTTTTGCACACTCCGCCCTCACTTTTCTCCCAAGTGCTCTTTTCTCTGAAGTCCACAATCAGTTGACGTGTGTCTTCCTCAGATTGATGGCTCCTATGAACTTTGCTACTTCACACTTTGGGTGTTTTGGCTTCAGCTCACCCGTTTTCCTTCGAAGGGATCTTCCTTTGAAGTGCACGATCCAACAATGCGTGTCCGTCCTAGATGAATGACCCATGTAGGTTTCACTAATTTGGCCTTTGAGAGTTTTTCAACCTCTACCCTCGTCTGCTTCCGAAGTTCTTTTTCTCGAAATCCACAGATCTTCGTCGTGTGTTCGCCTTCAAACCAATGGCTAGTATCTCTTCGCGACTTCAAACTTTAGTGACTTTCACTACTCAACACTCCAATTCCTCCGATTTGCGAAGTTCCAAAGGAATTGACGACTAACAACTGTTCAAATCTCCCAGATATGACAGTCTGGTACGATCCCGCTTCCTCCAAATAGACCCCGCATGTTAACTTGGGGAATCTTAAAAGACTCCTCCCTATTGAAGACTTATCCCTCGCTATCTCTTCTAAGCTTTTTCCTCCTTGAAACTATGAACTTCTCAAAACACCTTTTCGACACTTAGTCGAATTTTGACTCTGTGCACACCTTGCAACAGGTCTTAGTACACTCTCTAAAACAAAGCTTCCGACTACTCCTCTTGAGCTTCCAAGTCAAAATAATCTGTCAACGCACTCCTTGCGGACAATATGCACTTCTTGCAAATAAAAGTTCAAGTTATCTCTCGTGAGCTTATGAGTAGGAACAGACTCTGTCAACGCACTCCTTGCGGACTATATTCACTTCTTGCAAAAGCTTGTGAAGAGAAACAATTGAAACTTATCTAAACTCTCACAGGTTCATACATTCAATGATGTAAATGCATTCATAAACATAAGAACAAGTAAATAACAGAGAATTGCAATTAAACATAAAGCCTACCATTCATTCAGAAATACATGAAAATAGCAACACCAAACATTTGGGATCAACGCTTCTCTGTTATATTCATTCAACTGAAAATATACATGGTCTCATACACTCTGATAAGATTCAACAGTTTCCACAACTCCTACAACAAATACAATTACATCAATGATAATATTCAACAACTTTATCAATAATTTCACTAGCCTCTTCTGGGTAACAATACATTTATTTATACAAGAGGGCTCATGGAGTTTTCCCTCCAACTTCCTGAGTGCTATCCTATCAAATTAAAATCTTACAATTACTAAGGTTTATTACAATAAATGTCTGAGACAAACAGATAAGAGAAAATGCATCGAATATGTAATGCAACTGGCTACACTAAATCAAATACATCCCCCATCAATCTCCTGCGATGGCTCAACTTCTAAACATTAAAGATGTTAATTGATTACAGTCTTTTCAAAATATTTCATGACATGTTTTTTTTTTGAAATTCAAAATTTCTTCAAAGTGCACGCTGGGATGCTAAGTTGTCCCCCACTCATGCTTTGCTGACGATGCTCCTGCATCACACTCCTCTGAAAAAAAAATCATGGACTCTTTTCTATGAGCTCCTGCACTGACTTTCCATGCTTCTGGATATCTGCTTCATTTACCCAACTGACATCTTCTATTGGGTGTCCTTTCCATTTTACTAAATACTCAAAATAAGTCTTTCTCCGGGTCTTCTTACCAGTTCTTTGATCTATGATCTTCTCCATCTGTGGATTTTCTACTATAGGCATCTGTTTCTACCACTAAATCTCTTTTTGTACTTCTGATCCTTTTGTGTCATCTTCCCTGTAAGGATACATGTCTGAAATGTTGAATATGGGTGATATACCCATTCCCTCTAGAGGCTCTATCTCATAAGCATTAGCATCAAATTTCCTTAGGATCTTGCATGGTCCTATTTTCTTCATTTTCAACTTGTTATATGTTCCCCTTGGGAACCTTTCCTTCCTGAGATGTGCCAGAACTTGATCTCCAACTTCAAATTGAAGTTCTCTCCTATGCTGATCAACTCTGCTCTTTTACTCTTTATTGCTATTCTACAACTGCTCTTTGATATGATCGTGAAGCTTCTGCATTGCTTCAGCGAAGTCTTCTGCTCCAACTCTTCTGAATTCATTATGCTCCAGATCTGATGTAGACCCCTTCCCCTCCTGGTTTTCTGCTGACCTCCCAGTATTTGGATCATTCAAATTGTGAGTCAGATCAACTCTTCGAGTTCCCCTTTGAACCTAGATCAACTATGCACAAGTCCCTTTCCTTCCTATATGCAGGTTCCGACAGACCCGCGTGCTACTTTCCACGCGCTCCCAAAACTCTAAGTTCAGGCGTAAGCCTCTTTGGAATTAGCTCCTCCTTCATACGACCCTAGGTCGTGTTCTTGTGCTAATACGCGATTGCGAGCATGGGCAAGAGTGGTTTCAAACCAACCCACTTTTCCCCCTGCAATCCTTCTCGTGCTGCCAAGTATATATTCGTTGAAACTGTGGTTGAAATTGTGGCCCGCTTAAGGAAAATTATCCTCCGAGCTAGTTCTAGTCTCGCAATTCTTCTCATCTGTCAATCTCCGCTTCTCGGCGTTGCCTCACAATCAACGAATGCTATCAAATCTCCATTCCTACTGTTTATGCATGATCTCATATCACTGTGATCTGTCTCCACGTAGCTCCCCTCTAGATCAATGACTGTCGTTGATCCCGAGTTTTCGGCCTTTGAGAGTTTCAACTTTCAAGCTCCCCGAGCTCCCTTTTCTAGGCTCCTCCTCCACATGTGACCCTGGACAACATCCTCACATGACCACGTGGTTTCTGGTTAAAGCGCATGCACCTCCAATCCTCAAAATGATATGGGAGCCAATCTCTTCCTCCTAGATCAACGACTGTGATCTCTTCGCTATTCCGGACTCCGAGAGTTTGAAATATCAAACCTTGAATTCCTCCGGGCTCCAATCTTCTAAAATTCATGATCCACTGCCACCTGTCTCCCTTATTCTATGGTCGAGATCCCCTTCGTGGATCCGGCCTTCGGGAATTTCAAATCTCAAATTCTCGCTTCTGCTGACTGGATATCTCCCGGAATATAAGATCGACTGACACATGTCTCCCCAATCAATGATTATGCTCCCACTTCGGGATTTTGACCTCCTCAACCAAATCAACCGTCCTGAGGCTCCCTCCTTGATCAACGATCAATATCTTCTCCAGGTCTTCAGACTCTTCCTCCTCTGCTTTCTCCCGGAGTTATGGATCTGGCGCCATGTGTCCTTCTCATCGACGACTCTAGTCGTTTCGGATTTTCGGGCTTCAGAAATCTCAAATATCAAACTCCTCGATCAATGATTACTTTCACCCGGAGTTGAAAATCCTCTGACGCCTGTCTCGTCTTAGATCAATGATTGCGATCCCTTTGCGTCTTCGGGCTCCGACAATTTCAGTTCTTAAACTGAAATACTGCTTCAACGTTTACCTGAAGTTCGAGATCTACTACCACACGTCCTCTTTTATATCTACGGTTGTTGTCCACTTTGGGAATTCGGCCTTCGTTGGTCTCAAATCTTAGAACCCGCAAATCTCCAGTGTGCAATCCCCCAAATTCCACGATCTGGTGACACCTGTCCTTCTCCAGATCAACCACTATCACTCGTTTCGGTTGTTTGGGTTTCGATGATCTCAGATCTCAACCTCCTCCTTCGTGATTCTTTCAGAGTTCTTTCTCCCGGAGTTCACGATATCACACCATGCGTCCTTTTCTGGATCCGACGATCCAGATTTCCTCCGACGCTTCGGGCTTCAGGAGTTTCAACTCCTGTGCACTCGTTCCTCCCGGAGTGCTTTTACTCGAAATGTGTGGATTTCTTCCATGCGTCCTTCTCGATGATGAATGACCCCAAATGACTTCGGGACTTCGGGACTTTGACAAGCTCGTTTTCTTGTGTGCACAAAGGGTTAACGTTCGTGCACTTTACCTTGATCCAATGACTGTTGGTCCACGTGCTCAAATCTGACGGCTGAGATCTGTTTCCTCTACGCACTCCTCCTGGTTGTCTGGATGTGAGATTCAATGGTCCAGATCTATTCCTTCGCAACTGAGTGGACGAAAACTATTGCTCTGAACAATCTAATGGCTCAGATATGTTCCTGTGATCGTACGACTGAGATTCTATTTCGGGGTTTCGACTCTCCGGACTCCGAGAATCTCAGTTCTCAAATATTTGGTCCGCTCTCCTATGTGTACACAACATTAAAGCTCGTGCACTTCTTCTGGATCCAACGATTGTTGGTCCTCTGTGCTTAGATCTAACGTATGAGATCTGCTTCTCTTCAATGCGCTTCCTTATGTCACTGGATTTGAATATGATGGTCCAGGTTCCTTCTCACAACTGATCAGACGGTTGATGTCGCTCCTCCTCCTGAGCTTTTGACCTTCTCTTGACTTGGAAGATTTAGTCTGCATTCAAATATCTCGACCTTTGAACCTTCTCCTGTGAACCCAACTCCTTTGGGTCTCACTTACGCTCTTGCAAGTGTTATCTCTTCTGAGCTTATGGAATTAGAACAAGTCCGAATCCTACACACTTTTTGCGTTATTCCTCCTCAGCTTGATCTCCTCGAAGATTTTCAATCTCCCATGCACACCTTGCTTTCTGGGATTTCATCAAACTCAGATCCGAAGTATTTCTTGAAAATAAATGCTTCTCGCCCTCCTAACATTATTTTGCTCGATGCACCCCTTGCAGAGATTTTCCTCATAGAGTATTCAGTAACTCTGTTTCTCCTAAACTCGATATGAAGTTCTTATGTGCACACTTACACCAGCTCAATGCCCACCTGATAGAGCTCTACAAAACCTCCAGTAGTTCTGTCTCTCTATTCTTTCTCTGCACAATCTTACCTCCAAGGTGTTCAACAACCTTGAAGATCCTTTTTGAATTCGTGATTACTTTGATGCACCCTCCTGGCACATTCTTCCCTGACTCCGCAGAGTTCAGATGTGCACTCCTTGCACTCGCTTCGTACTTCCAATGTTCTGTTTTGCCCTCCTTGCACAACCTAAATAACCCATAATGATACAACAAACTCAAACAAATATAGAGAAATCTATTTTTCTACTGTAAATGAAATTTATCATACATTTACAACATTCATTCATGAAATACATAAAAACATATAA
>JZKD02S1097906.1:87563-105786 GCA_000966675.3 Picea glauca
TTCCCAGGATAAATGTTGTGTCTCTTGTGAATGTGTATTTCTTAGTGATCTTGTTCTTATTATGCTCTTATCTAATGAAATGCAAAGAAATATAATAATGGCATAAACATTAACACTTAAAACATTTGTGTCTCTTCTTCATCGTATTTAGTATCGGTGTACAAACTCCACTGGAATTTCTAATGAACTTCTGATAGAAACTCGCTAATCCATGGAAGCTTCTCACCTCAAATATGCTCCACGACGATGGCCATTCTTTGATTTCTCTCACCTTCTCTGGATCCATCTTCAATTCATTTGAAGAGATTACAAAACCCAAGTAAATGAGTTCTGTCTTCATAAAAGAGGACTTCTTCAGATTTATCAACAACTTCTCTTTCTGCAATCTTTTCATTACCAATGTTAAGTGTCTCAAATGCTCTTCTTTAGTTTTACTAAAGATTAGTATATCATCCAGATACACAATCACAAACTTGCCAATGAAATCTTTTAATACCTCATTCATCAACCTCATAAAAGTACTTGGGGCATTTGTTAAGACAAATGGCATAACAAGCCATTCATACAACCCTTCGTTTGTTTTGAAGGTTGTTTTCCACTCATCACCTTCTCTCATCCTTATCTGGTGATATCCACTTTTCAAATTTATCTTTGAAAAATAGCTTGTGCCGCTCAAACAATCCATCAAGTCATCCATCCTCGGTAATGGAAATCTGTACCTGACGGTGATTTTTTTTATGGCCCTTGAGTCTGTACACATTCTCCATCCTCCATCTTTTTTTAGACTCAACACAGTTGGTACTGCGCATGGACTCAAGATTTCTCTGACCAATCCCTTGTCCATCAAATCCTGTACTTGTCTTTTTACCTCCTCATTCTCTTGAGGTGTTAATCTGTATGCTGCTTTGTTCGACAAACTTTCTTTTGGTATTGAATCAATGTGATGTCTGATACTCCTGATAGGTGGAAATGATTTATGTAACTCATCCACTACTATGTCAGCAAAATTCTCTAACAACTCTTGAATTTCTTCAGGCAGATCCTCCATAGAAGTGCTTGTAAGGATATCTCTTGGTTTCCTCACCACAACAAACTGCATCTCTTATTCCTTCTTTACTTCACTCGGGAGTTCCTTCCTACTCATGAGAAGTATACTTGTGCTGGCTTCTTCCTTCACCTTCTTTTCCTCCATTGACAATAACATGTGTGTCCTACCATTCTTCTCCAAAGTATAAGTATTTTTTCTCCCATCATGAATGGCATTCCTGTGAAACTGCCATGGTCTCCCCAACAAAACATGACATACATCCATGGGAATCACATCACAAAAAATATCGTCTCTATACCCTCCTATCTTAAATTCAACTAGGGATTGTTTGGATACCATTACTTAGTGACCTTTCTGGAACCATGAGACTTTATACGGACTTGTATCTGCAGTTGTTTCCAACTCCAATTTCTCCACCATCTGTATGGATACTAAGTTATCAGTGCTCCCATTATCAATTATCACCTTGCATACTCTATCTTTAGTCTTGCAAGTAGTTCTGAACAAACTGTTCCTCTGCACCGATTTTTCAACCTGTGGCTTTGGCTTCAAGAGAACCTTCATCATCATCAATGATTTCCCATCTTCTACACCTTCTGCCTCAATATTCCACTTCTGCGCTTCCAAAATGTGAGCTTCACCTCGTCCTTTCTTTCTCTCGGGGCATTCCCAAGACACGTGTCCTATCTTTCCACACGCATAACATTTCACTTCTCCTCCTCTGCCTCTTCCTCTTCCCCGGGAAAAATAAATTCTACCACCATATTGTCTCCCTCTGGAACTTCCTCCTCTTTCTGAATGACTATGTGTTTTTTCAGTCTCACCCTTGGGATTCTATACCTTTCCATGGACATTTCCCTTACCTCTGTGTGGAGTACTGCCTCTGCTTCGCTGACTCTGCTTCCTGGCCAAATTTTCTTCTTCTTTTAGAGCAATCTGATAAGCGTCCTCCCATGTACTTACTGTCATCATGCTTCTTTCATCCTGGATTTCATATCTCAGGCCATTGATATACCTCACAACCTTTTCCTCATCTCTCTCTCTGTGTCCAGCCCTGATGTTCAGTTTGTAAAAATCCTTTGTGTACTCTTTTACTGTCAATCCTTTATGTCTTAGGTTTTGCATCCTCCTGAACATATTTATCTAGTAATCTTGGGGTATGAATTTAGCTTTTAGTTTGGCTACCATTCTATCCCAACTCTTAATATTTTGCTTACCTTTACTTCTTCTGTCAGCCTACAATTCATCCCACCACAATGTTGCATGTCCTTTCAATCTGGTGACAACATGCTTTACCTTTTTCTCCTCATCAACATCTTCATATTCGAAGTACTTATCCATTGCTCGTATCCAATCAAGCAATTCTTCAACATCTAAGTTTCCTTCATACATTGGGATGTCTATCTTTTCTCTAGCTTCCAATTTAACAACAACTTTCAGCGAGCGTTCTTCCGCAACATCCTCTGCTACAACTTATTCAACTTCTCTCTATTCGCTTTCTGCATCAATGGCGTCTCCAACATCATGTTCTCTCCTTTGCACTGTCTCCATAGCATCCAACCTTGCACGTAGTTCTCTCATCTCCATTTCCACTGCTTGATTTGCTACAGGTGGCTTCGCATGTCTCCCAGGTGGCATTGTGATGAATTTTTCTTCACTCACATAGAACAATTTGAGGCTCTTTATGGCTTTGATACCACTTGACACAGACCCCCCTTCTCATCTCGGGGTTGCTTGACCTCCTGATTAAGGATCTTCAATCTCTTGAGCCGAACCGGCTCTTCGGGCCTCCACTAGACCCTGAATCAATTGACATACAGGTCCCTTTGATGTTACCTGTAGGTTCAAATTACCTGCACAACCTTTTTTGGCACCTTCGGTAACACCAATATGCGAGTGCTATCTCCCATGCTAGGTTCTTCCTTAATATGACCACGAGATATGACCGTAGCCCAACCCTCTTCACGACTTCGGGCTTCGACGCTTTTGACCGTAGGCTACCCATTTTTTCCCAAACTCTAGACCCACAAAATCACTCAGGCCAAATCTACAGTCCACAATTATCTGACAACCAACGATCGTGATCTACTTTGGGACTTCGGCCTTTGGGAGTTCCAAGCATTACAACACCTTTTTCTTCCGGAGTGCTCCATACCTGGAGTTACAGATCGATCGCCACGTGCTCATCCCGATCGACGATCGATGTCCACCCTTCATGTCCATTTCGGGCAACTTGCAGTCAACGCTCCTCCGCGTTCTTTTTCCCAGAGTATCCATCCTCCGAAGTGGCCTATCTTCTGCCATGCATCCTATCCCAGTGGACGACTCAGATGAACTACGACACTCCAGCCTTCGGGAGTTCTCATGCCTTCACAGTTCAATTCCTCCAGAGTGACTTCTATCAGGAGTAAATCACCACTATCCACGTGTCTATGCAATCAACAACTAAGATTTTATCTTCTTACCTCTTGGCGCTTCAGACTACTTCTGGTCAACGCTCCACTTTCTCCTTGCTCCTTCCTTTCGAAGTCCTTGATCTGTTGACGCGTGTCTTCCACAGATCTATGACCATGATTTACTTCGGCAGTTCGGGCTTCGGGAGTTTTGCACACTCCGCCCTCACTTTTCTCCAAAGTCAACGATTTGTTGACGCGTGTGTTCCTCAAATCGACGACTCCTATGGACTTTGCTACTTCGCGCTTCGGGCATTTTGGCTTCACCTCACTTGTTTTCCTTCGAAGAGTTCTTCTTTCAAAGTGCACGATCCAATGACGCATGTCTGTCCTAGATCAACGACTCTTGTAGGCTTTGCTACTTCGAGCTTCGGGAGATTTGCAATCTCCACCCTTGTCTACTTCCGAAGTTCTTTCTCCTGAACTCCACGGATCTCTGGCGCGTGTTCACCTTCAAACCAATGGCTAGGATAACTTCACGACTTCAGAATTTGGTGACTTTCACTCCTTAGCACTCCAATTCCTCTGATTCGCGAAGTTCCAAAGGAACCCACGAATAACCACCGTGCAACTCTCCGAGATATGACGGTCTGGTATGATCTTGCTTCCTCCGAATAGATCCCACATGTTAACTTGGGGAATCCTAAAAGACTCCTCCCTATTGAAGACTTCTCGCCCGCTATCTCTTTTAAGCTTGTTCATCCTTGAAACTATGAACTTCTCAAAATGCCTTTTCGACACTTAGTCGAATTTTGACTCCGTGCACACCTTGCAATAGGTCTTCTTACACTCTCTCAAACGAAACTTTCGGCTACTTGATGCAGACCCCCCTTCTCTCCTAAAGAGTCCGCGACCTCCTGGTCAAGGATATTAATCTCTTGAGCTGAATTAGATCTTTCAGACCTTAAATGGCCCTGGAACACTTTACACAGGTCCCTTTTTCTCTTTATCCACAGGTTCAATGGAACCCATGGGTCCCTTCCTTAACGATTTTACGATCTCTGAGTTTCTGGGCGCTAGCCCCTTTTCGCTCGTCCCCCTCCTTCACATGACCTCAGGATATGGTCTGGGGATAAACCTCTTAGTGCTTTGCAACTTCGGGTCCTAGCTGCCTAGCGTGCAACTGGTTTCTTTCTACGCAAACTCCGAACCAATGAAGTTACTCAAAACCAGATCTACGGTTCACACCCCCTGCGATAACTAATAGTGGCGATCTCTTCGCGCTTCGTGACTTCGTGATTTTGAGATTCTTGACTTCTCGATGCTCCAAATCCTCCGATCCATGAATCCATGAAAGAAATTGTTAGCACTAGAAGTCACCCCTGGATTGCGGCTGAGGTAAGCCCAATACCCATCATTTTTTATTTCACAATGAATAAATTTAAGGGGGGTCTAATGGATGCAAACTCATGATGATATCGCTTTAACTCAGAAAACTGGGCTGGTATGCACAAGCAGATGAGGTCTTGATCTAAATTCAGACAATAAGTTGAAGTAAGGGTGAGCAGGAGGAAGAACTTGAGGAGAAAATGTAAAGGTCTTCTATGTACATCTGGTCTTCCAACATCCTAAGGAGGAAAATCTTTGAATACAAGATCCTCTTGGATCCAAAACTTTAGGAAGCCGAAAATGCTATAGAAATACTGCAACCAAACATACATCGCAATATAGTTACAACAACTCGACTCGATCATCCATGCCCGAGTCTTTCAATCTTAGAGGCAAAAGAGATAGAACAGAAAGCTGACTGTCATTAAACAAGAAGTCTCAAATTACCCACATGACTAGAGAACCAGAAGTTTCATTAAAACTTTATAATCAGGAGCTTAGCTCTACCATCGACACTAAAAAAAATGGCAAAAATGCCTACATATACTTAGAACTAGCTCCAAATGCCCGAGACACGATCATGTCACGTGTTCAAGGCTTTACGGTCCAGATCTTATCAAGTCTTCAGATTTCGCGAAGTTGGAGGATGGATCTTGACCATTATCCTCTTCACAGTTATACTAGATCTGACGACTGTTGGTCCTCGGTGCTAAGATCCAATGGATCAGATCTGTACTTCTCCTTTGCGCTTCCTCTGGTCATTTGGTGCTAATCTAACAGTCATCGAGTATTCGGGATTGGTGATCCAATGACCACTGTCGTTCTTCCTCCTGAGCTTTCTGATCTCTCTGACTTAGAAGGTTTTCTAAGTGTTCAAAGGTCTCGACCTTTGCTCCTCCTGTGAGTCCTTCTCTTGGACCTCGACTGCACTTATGGAAAGCGCAAAGCGCTATCTCTTCTGAGATTTTATATTTGCATACTCACACTGTTCCTCCCGAGCTTTGATTTTCATACTGTTCACTTCTTCTCCTGAACTTATGATTTCCCTGTTTTCTATCATTGTTGCTTTCCTCATTGTTGCTTTTCTTGCCTATAAGCATACTATTGTCGTTGTTTTTCTTGCCATCAATGACAAGCACACTCTACTGTAAACATGCCAACAATTGTTTTTGGTACTATGACTACCATTAGACCAAAACTCGTGGGTGATTGGTAAAATCACCACCGCAAGTATTCAAGGATCCATGAGAGTCGATTAGTCCCTTTTCACGATACACCGGGGAGTGCTGACTACTTGCAATTTCATGCAACAATCTCCCCCTTAGCGTGAGACGATTGTGTATCAAACTCGTGACCTCTAGTGCTTATACCATTTTTTGGTAGTACGACTGCCGTTAGACCAAAATCCATGGGTGATTGGTAAAATCACCACCACCAGTATTCAAGGATCCACGAGAGGCGATTAGTCCCTTTTCACGATACATCGGGGAGCACTGACTACTTGCAATTTCGTGCAACATATGTAGACCAAAGTGAAAGAATGAAAGCCACCTCTACAACAAAGAATGGCTCAAAGAGGTGCCAAGACCAATAAGAATACTATCTTTGTGAAGGCCCAAGAACCAAGTAGGGGATTTTTGGAGAAGGCACTGACCCAAAAAGATGAGGAAGGTCTAGAATGTGTTAGATTGCCATCCTTAAAACCATTGTGTAGGATCTAAGCAAGAAAACATGAAGGTGTCTCAAGAATATTATCATGTTCCAATTATTGGAAGACCAAAAAAGAGAGACAAAATGTACAAGGGAAACAAGAAAATCTATGCAAGGAAGAAGCCTTTTGTCATTTATTTTTGTTGCAAGAAGAGAGGCCATAAGACATTCCAACATTGATATTATTATCCATGTTCTTTCTATGGAATGAACAACCATGGTGTGGTTGAGTGTTGGTTAAGGGGTACAAGGTGTAAGGGGGTAGGGGTTAATATTTTAACAGTTTAAGGGTTAATAAGGAAATATTAGGGCTTAGTGGTTAAGGGGTTATGAGTTAAGGTATATTTAGGGGGATTAGGTCCTACTAGGGGATTTAGAGGTTAATGGGATTTTAGGGAGTAGGGGTTAGAGGTTTAGGGTTACAGATTAATGGGTTAGGCCAGGTTAGGGGTTTTTGAACATAAATCACTAATGGAAAGTGGAGATGCCACACTGGTTGAATGCATTTTTTTTTGTTTTCTTTGTTTTTCTATATTATATTTGTAAACATTTGTATCATTTTAATATTTTTATATACACTAATATTACTTGATTGTTTGTAATTATAAATGAAAACGCCCTAGGGCACTTCCCGTGGAGGAATATGTGTTTGTAAAAGAACATGTTCAAGAACATGGAGCGAATATTGAAGATCACGTTAATGATCTTATGGAAGAAGATGCTGATGCTAATAACATAGTTGAAGAATATGGGACAAATATATTGATTCATGAGACATTTAATAATGCTGCAATGGATAATGATGATGACTGGCTTGATGGTGTATTTGATATACCTGTACTTGAGAAGGAAAGTCAACCTCTTTATGAAGGCTCCAAAATAAGTCTTCTCTTTGCTATATTGTTGTTGGTGAACTTAAAGATTATGAATGGTTTGTCAAACACTTGTGTGACACAACTACTAAGGTATGTAATATATTTTGTCACACTTAGTACATGATGATAAAAGTTTTCTTTTTTCCTTTATTTTTATTATTAGTCGATCAACTCTAAAATTTGGATGCAATATGTACGATTAATATTATTTACATTAACCACTATTGAATTTTTATGTTTTAGATTGTTAGGTGAATTTTTGTTACCACCGACAAATGTTTAATGTTGCACATATCAAGATTTACATGCCATTATGAAAGATATTGGAATGGAGTATCGAGCTATTCATGCATGTCTTGATGATCACATTGTATAATATGGAGAACATGTGTCGAAAGAAGAATGCCTGAAATGTCAAATTAGTAGATATTGAATTGATCAAGTAACAAAAAAGGTGCCTCACAAGGTTCTTCTTTATATTCCCATAATTCCACGTTTGCAACGATTGTTCAGGTGCAAAATAATAACACAGTTTATGGATTACCATACAAAGAAAAAAAAAAGATGGTGTTCTTCGAATGCCTGCCGATGGATCTGCATTTAAGAAGATAGAAGAAATATGGCCAAATTTTAAAGATGAACCTCATAATCTTAGGCTTTCATTGGAAGCTGACAATGTCAATCCATTTGGAGAGCTCAGATCTACTTATTCGGTGTGGTATGCTTTTGTTATCAACAATAACATTCCTCCATGGATGTAAATAAAGAGGGAGCACATAATGTTGACAATGATTGTTCCAGGTATTTGTTTATAATAATTTTTTTAACAGGTTAACATCTCATTTGTCTTGTTTGTTTCATAATTATGTCTTATATTTTATTGTTTACTCATATGTGTTCAATTACGTGATCTTATAATTATGTTTGATATTTTTTCATTTACTCATATATGTAGTAATTATGTATTGTATGTTAAATCAATTAGGTAAGTACCAATTCAAAGATATAAATGTATATATCAAGCCTCTTATTGACGAGTTACTATAGTTATGGAAAGGCATTGAGGTAAAATCATGAATCTGGGTAACACTTTCGTGAGAATCAGGTTGCACAAATTGCTAATGGCAATTTTTCAATCGAACTCTTGAACTTTTTTAGCCAAAACATCTTTCGGCCGAAATGTTTTTTTCGGGAAAAAGTTAAATCTAATGACACCCTTAAAAAATATAACATTTTTTTTAAATCTAACAAAAATTTTAAATCTAAAATCTTTTTTTTTGTTAAAACTAACCTTTGGCCGTAAAAAAACTAACTTTCAACCGAAGTATTAGTTCGGTCGAAAACCTGTAACAATGATTTTTTCCAGAAAAGTATGTGTTCACTTCAACTCAATCCAACTTGGGAAGGAGTAGACTCCTTAAAATATTGTGAGTCCAGTTTCAGACCTAGTACCAACATTTTCATAACTAAATGGAATTTCATTTGATACAATTTGTATTCAATAGTATTTTTAATTAATTTTATAAAAAAATGTCTGCATATTTTTTTAGATGGGATACCGAGTCAGTAAAATGACAAATCAATATATTCAATAATACACAGTAAAAAATTATGGAAAATTTATATTACGGAACCTTTCACTGTCCTCTTCAAAAAAGTGTATTTTTAAATTTTACTTTTAAATCAAAATTAAGGCACATAGATGGAGTCTCACTAGACATGTTTAGAATTTGCAACTTTTTAAGATTGGCCAAATTCAAAAGATTGTAGAAATTATATTATTCATCCATTAAATTCAAAACTATAGTCATACTTTAATAGAGTCTTTTTGGATTCTTGCAGTATATTTTATTTTTCATAAACACAAGTTTAATAATGAGTATATTCACGTAAAAAAATATAACTCATTATCAGTCCCTTTATTTTTAAGGAACACACTGTCAAACAATCGTTACATTGACATATCAAATTTAAATAAAAAATTTCAAAAAATAGTCAATAGAAAGATATAAAATTCATGACAAGTTTTGTTTTTACTGTAAAATGAAATTCTAAATAAGAAAAATACTTTTGTTTACGAGAAGTTGAAAAAATTCTGAAATTATATTTTATTTTCTCAATAAACAAGGAAAATAGACACCCAGATTCATGATTTTACCGATCACTATGTATGATATCTCTAGACCAATAGGTACACAAATGGAATTTAAATTCCATGCAATTCTTGTATGGAAAATTCACGATGTCCCAGGGCTAACATATTTCTGTGGTATGTTATAATGTTACAATACACTTTAATAACATTTAATTTTATGAAGTTCATATCATGCATGCTTTTTATATAATCCCTTCATTAAACATACTTTGAATTATTGATATAAAATTTAATCCATCTCTTGCAGGTCTTTGTTGGGCCTGAGATATGATAACTTTTATGACAGTTATTATACACTTTTTCCACATGTACATATGCGTTTTTCATCTTTTAAAGGATTTTTTTGAAGAATTTTATGATAAAACGGTATGATCGGCATGAGGTACGTGTAATTCATGTTTAATGATTGTATTACGTATAATTCAACATGTTTTTATTATTACCAAGATCTAATTCACATTTTTATGGTGTTATAGGGCAAAAACGCACCACGTTTCTTCTTCCGGCACTTGATCCGACACTCCTTCCAGTACTCATTCCAACACTTGATCCGACACTCTATCCAACACTGTGTATTGCACAAAAACATAGGGTGACTTGGCGGTTAAGGTATTGGCGGCCAATGATGGGAAAATCGGGCACATGGGTTTTGTTCATAATTTCCCCCTCTAGCTACTGAGCTCCAGACAACTCAGTTTCAGTTGTTCAAAAAGAGAAATTATTGGCTCGCTCTGTTTTATTAGTTAGGGCATCATTTATTGTAATTTGCCGAAATCAGAAGTGGTTTGATCCTCCTGTGGTTGACCACTTGGTTTGTAAGATTATAAATACCACTATGATGGTTAGAAGATTGTTAAACAAGTAGAAGAACCAATGTATTGGAGACAAACTCATTTTTTCTCTGTTTTGATATTTTACATTGCCAGAATTATGCCAGAACTACGTTTTCAAGTTTTAATGATGAATTCATCTTGTTGAGCTCATGGTGTTCTTTTAGAGAGTGACCGGGACTTGCTGGGGGGCCCACCAGTAGTCTGGTAACTATCTTCATGTTTGTTTATGCATTTCCTAATTTAATTGTTCTCTTTTATTTTTTGTACATGCATATTTTTATTCTGTTAACTAGTTTGATGTAGCTTAATTGTTTTGATTCTCTTTTGCAGGTTAGGATGATGAGCTGTGTTAGCATGCATTGATCTCATAGATTAGGAATAGACTTGCAAGGCTCTATACTAACCCCATGTGCATTTAGATGTTAGATCATGCTTTGATTTATGATTTTATAGTCAAGTTTAAAACAAAGTTTAATTAGAATAGAACAGAGTTTGATTTGGGTTTTCTTTGACAGGGATTTGATGGATGGATATAGTTAATTCCAGTTTTTGATTATATCTTGCTTACTTCAGTTTTATATAGATCTCATTTAATTAGTTGTTGGTTAATGTAGATTGTTAATTTACTTTTTAATATCATAGTTTATTTTCTGTTTTTAATTATTTCCTTATTGCAGTTTGAATGGTTAGAGTAGACATAACATGGTTTTATTTTACGCAATTTCCTTTCCTAGAATTAAAATGCAATGATATTTCTTAGTTAATGGTTGAATCTAGTTTTTCTTACATAGTGTAGAAGTATAATGATGATCTCGTTATGTTGTTGATGGTTTATACATGAATATGCAGGGTATTTAACATTATTTTTGCTATGGCTAAACTCTCATTGGATTGTTTAATCCATACCTTTCACTTTGCCATTGAGATTAGTGTTGAGCTTATACCACTGGAATTGTCCTTTTTTGTCAAGTGCCATCGAGATATCATCCAACACCGAATACATTCACACAACCACCAACATTATATTTGAATTGTCATAGGTTAAACAATAGTTTCCCTGTTTTCATAGATATAGTTTCTTGCTTTCATAGATTAGAATAAAGTTTTATTGTTGCTATAAGATAGATAGACTTTGCTTTATTAGATAGTAGTTTTCTCATCATAGATTAAGCATTACATGGTAGTTCTTCTTGCTTTCAATAAAACAGATTTCCTTTCATGCATTAGAAATAGTTTTGCATTAAGCATTTAGTCCACTTGCCTCTTAGGCTAGATAGTTGTTCAATAAGAAGTTTTACTTTGATTACTTGTCGTAGTTAGTTGCCTTTGCTTACTTGTCTATTTGCTTTAGTAGGTTAGATAGTCATCTTTTTCTTTAGTAGCTTAGTTAGGTGTCTTTACTTACTTGTATATTGCTTTAGTAGGTTAGTTAGGTGTGTTTTCTTGCTTGTCTATTTGCTTTAGTAGGTTAGATAGGTGTTTTTGCTTGCTTGTTTATTTATTTACTTTCATAGGGTAGTTTCTCATTGAATGTAGGTTGGCAAGTTAAAATAGTTTTCTTTTGTTAGTTGTTCATTATTATGCTTAGTAGTTTGCCTTTGCTTATTGTTGAACTATTTTTCTTTGCATAGGGTTTTTACTTGTTTTCTTAGGACTATTCATCGATCCTTGGCCCAAAAGTACTTAGGTTACCTAGTTTCAATTTGTTTAGTAGGGTTTGCTTGTTAGATAACTTTGCTTAAGTAGATTAGCTTTAGATAGCTACCTTCATTCGTTAGACTATACTCCTACCAACCCTTCTACCTTTGGCATATATTTTGCTACAACTCTAAGTTTACTTACCCCGGGTTGACAATTTAATTAAGGGTTTTTAGTGTCTTTTTAGTGCATATAGAACACCCATCATTTTTTGCGTCGTTGTCGGGGAGTTGTCTCAAGGTAAGAAGTAATTAGGAATTAGATCATTTCTAGACCTTAGCATTAGTTTGGTGGTGGGGGAACTTTAAGACAAGAGGTAAGAACCTGCGAATCTGCTATAGTAGGTTCCCCCAAACCCAATGGTATTTTTTCTTTTTGTTTTTATTTTTCATGAATAGACTTAGGAATCAAATGGTATCTTTTTCTTTTTGCTTTCTTTCATGAATAGGCCTAGAGACCCACAAGGTAGATACATTAAATAAAAATCAGAACTTTCAACCAAGGTAGGCTTTCGATCTCTTTGGGGGAAGGAACATTCCTCTTATAAAATCCACAGATCGATACCAAAAAACAGGAGCTAGCTCAACTCAAAGAGATAAAATAGTCTCTGAAGATACTAATACAGGGAGAACTATAGAAAAAGAGATTGAAGCATCAATCATATTAGGACATGAGGCAAGACCACTTGAGTCTTCCACAAAACCAAACAATACAACCTTTGCTTTTACACCACCACCAGGGGACCCTAACTTTAAAGATATCATAGACCCTGAACAGGTGAATATTTTGTTTGGTAGTTCAACCAATGTAATTATCTCTCAAACTGACACGGAAACTTTGGCACCAATAGTCTCAACCGGCTCGAGTAGAGTCCCATATATCCAATCCATAGGAAGACCTTTCCATCAAAGGGAAACCTTGTTTTCTTCAAAGATAAAACCACCTAGGTACTCTCTTTTCAGAAATCAAGCTAATATGGATGATCAGGAAGACCATAACAATGTAAGACACAGAGAGGAATAAGAAACTGGAAACCAAATCGAAACTACCTTTGGGTTTCCGATTTTAGACACCACTCTTAATGTCAACATGAAGAATATTCCTCTCTCAACACTGCCTACCTTTTATGGTAAAAATAGTGAAGATACAGACACCTTCCTATTAGAATTTGACATCTTGTGTAGGAGATACAACTACATATAAGATGCCTAGAAATTAAAACTCTTTCCTGCCACCCTCAAATACTCTGCACTAAGATGGTTCATGGGGTTGGGAGAATCCAATATTAGGTCTTGGGAAGCCATGAAAGACATATTTCTCAAGAAGTACCAAGACTACTGCAAGACCAAAGAGTCTCATAATGACATTTTTAAAATCCAACAATTAGAAGACAATACCCTCGAAGATTATATGGAAATATAACCGCCTCCTCGTTACGACAACAACTCTGATAACAAGTGCAATTTTTTTTTTTTTTTTTTAAGTGTGTGCGGGCGTGAAAAAGGGAAACAGACATGCTTGACTCTATGTTTCCACCCGACGACTAACAAAACACAACCATGATGATCTCAACAAGAAGACATAAGGCGCACAACAAGTAACTGCAAGCATTAAACGACCATAGACATAAGGCGCAAAACAAGTAACCGTAAGAATTAAACGACATACTGTGTTATGTACAGTACGAACACAGATGGAAGAATCCATAGTAGTAGATTTTACTATTTCTGCACAGGAAAGCAGGGTGTTTAATCTTAGTTCTCTGCTCCGGAGAGAGAGAATGTCAGATAGGCTCCTGGCTGACTGCTCAGGCAGAAACTAGTAATCTCTGTCAGGAGGTCACAGTGGTGGGAACTCTGCCTTTAAAGAGCCTGAGACTACTGATACGACCTTAGAGGTGTGTCGCAAGAGTGGAAACCCTTCCTTTAAAGGGCCTGAGACTCTTGATACGGCACTGGATTCTTTACACAGAAAATGATCACACACACAAACTTATATACATAGCGACTAGCTTTATCAGATCTAAGAGTTTGATATCACACAACTGTGAGTTGGGACAATTCCAATTATAATACTAACCCTGAAATTAACCCGACCCTAAATGTCAGCATAGAAATAAACAACAACTTTATTAACCCTAAATTTAACAGCACAACCCTAAGCCAATCAAATAAAAGAATTGCAAATAAACAATTAGGAGCTCGCATTCATGAGTTATCAAGGCTAGCATAGAAATCTTCCTATTGCAATAACCTTAGAATTTATAAGACATCAATAACATGGAATTACAAGAACATTCCCTAGACATAACCATCTCATCACTATTTGTAGTAAAATAACATTTCAACTCAATAACAAGGATTTTACATTTTATTTGTTATGAATAACAACGACACACGGTAACATTACCCTAACCTAACCATATCATCACTTTTACATTCCAAAAATATTCAATTAAAAGTAAGGAGTTTACATTTATTTGTTATGATAACAATGACACTATAGTAACAATTCCATGACCTAACCCTATCATCACCTTTACATTATAAAAATATTCAATTATAATTAAGGAGTTTACTTTGCATTGTTATCACTAACCATTGGAACTGCAATGATAAGACCAACAAAAATAGCCATATCGTTTTTATATTAAATAGTAATGCAATTTAAAATACAAGGGCCCTACAAGTTATCGGTCTCAATTAACGAGAAAATGATGAACTCTTCCGTAAATAACCATATTCTTCTATGACATTACAAGGACCATGTAATAAAAATAACATTAAAATTTCAATCATGTGATCTAACACTAAGCCTATAATTTATTTTTCAGATGCAATAATCAAACCCATATTTCGACCTGTATTTTACAGTAGCGATATCGTTACACCTTATGCCATTTAGAACATTTATTACCATACCGTTACAACAACGTTAATATAAGGCAACCATAGCATTACGAAAGCATAACAATTCATTTCAATTACAACAGTTAGCGGCCCAACCACGCTGCCAAAAGCATAAAATCAACAACTAGCAAATTTAAAGCTGTGAGTGCATGCCAGAATTTAATAATCATTGGGAAACTATCGAAGTGGCATATGTCTGAAACAAGATGTCTACTCAGAAATTTTCCTGACCGTGTCATAGAAAATTCCTTCCCCACCATACAACATGTGCAGGCAGAGGTAAGAGATACGATTTTTAAATCAAAGGGCAGGGCGAAGGGTTACATATTGAGCGCTATTGCAAGGGAGAGTTTGTTTACAGTTGTAGAGGCGGGTAAAATTTTATGATTCTAAATACAATTGCCAGGTAGTAACTATCCAGAATCGTCACAATTTTGCAGGGATGAAATTAGAGGTTTTTAATGACAGCGACAGGGAAAAAATTTAAGGGGTTTTCCACACCACTTGGCAGGGCGAAATAGATATCGAACGGAGTCGCTGTCAATGAACATTAAATCGCTGAGCGCTAACATAACTGGCAAAAATTAAAACTGTCATAACCTTTAATTTATTAGCGGGGATGCATATAAGAGCAAATCATATATGAAAATGGAAACAGGGAGAGACGCAGACATAATTAATTTCAGACGAAAACGCTGGCATGTTATCAATGCTGTCAAAATACAAGTTAAACGTTAATTAAGACGCTCTCATTAATTCAAATTCTATCAACAATTTTGAACACTAAATCTGGATAATTCTGCCAACAATCACTGCCCTTCCTCATTTAAATTTGCTGTTCAGTCCGACATAATTAAGGGGATAAAATCGCTAACTATGAGGATGCTAACTCTAGATGGTTCTGTCGACAATCATTGCCACTCCTGAATTAATTTCACGATCCTGTAGGTTTTTAAGTAAACTGGAATGCATACAACCAAATCGTTGTGCAAAGGATTACCCATTTCGCTGGGAATCTCACCACAAGAGACAGAGTCATAGTACTATTAAAACTCAGAGTCTGTTAAATGAGGAAGCTAGCAGGTATAAGTAGGTGAAAAATAAAGGGGCGTTGGCAGTACGTATCCCTAAAAATTCTATCTATCAAATCCTGTAATGAATCTATGGAAACGTTGCCATTTAGTTCAGTGAACACTGTCTTTTAATTAAGTTGATGTGGCTATTGAAGTCGCAGGGAAGGGTTAGGAAGGCATTGGGGGAAAGGCTGGGTAGATATTGGTTGTGTAGAAAATGTGGGGAGTGTCTGCATGGGACTCCCAAGAAAAAACTGAAATACACAGCATCACGCACAAGCAGACCCACTTTAACGGGCTTGGGTAAACGAAATCGATCTGGGAAAATGAAAATGAAATCGATCAGGGTGAAAATGAAATCGATCTGGGAAAAAAAAAAAGAAATGGGTAAACGAGCTTGGGTAAAAACAAAACACAGTGGGCACAGTAACTCTGGATCAAGGTTAGGAAGAACTCAGAGGTAAACAGTCACCATTCGCCATTAGGAAAAGCCACTCAAGGGTGTAACATCACAACGCATCACTATATAATAACCCAACATTAAGTATATATGACCATGCAATGTAACTATATCAGTGCTTGTCTTAGAATGTAAAACTTATACAACAATAATTTAGATGCGATTATACCACATCCGGGAAAATACAACACAAGAGTGACACATAAACAAAAAGGTCCCAACCAAGGAACAATAGAACCCAGCTAGAACGCTGACCACAATGAAATTGGGAAATGAATTGAACGACAGAAACTTAAGACAAAATTTATCCATTAAAATCATCATACAGTTCCCAGCATAAATTCTAATGCATTATACTCAATAAAATAAACACGCGTATCTTTGCCTTGTCGACCGCCTCGAATGAAGTCCACGCGCTCCGTGCTACTCCTGCTCACCGACCGTCGAGACTACACCGGTACCTCCCAGCCAATCGCTAGGGGTACTCTTCTTCCCCCTTAGCCCCCCGATCCGCAAAGGGGCCACACACTATCCATATGGTATGTCTAGCTTCCCATATTGCCTCGCAAGGCCGAGCTACCACTCCTATCCAAGCTGGAAAATCCCAACTCTCCACAAGTAATCAATCAAGTCACAAATCTGACAGCGTACCATTACGCTAACAACCGATTCCCCTTCTTCCTCATATTCCCTTTATTTTATAGAGTTTTTCCAACCTCCAACTTTCCCTAAATCATATTTTAATTAAGTTTTAATAAAAATATTCTAAATATTCTCCTTCGCACAAGTGTCGTCCATCCCCTTCTTTCCTCAAATAATTATTTTCTTTAAATTATTAAATTACTCATTTCCCTCACCCACCTAGAGTTTCTCCTAAATTTCCTCCTAGGTGTTCCTAGATCCCCTTACATATTTTAAATAATTTCCCTAAAAATGAAGTTGCTAAATTAGCTCAAATTAGAAGGTTCTTAATTGCAGATTCCTTACTATGTTGACCTCGCTTTTTACCATAAGTTCCCAACTTTCCTTTATTATGTTTCCTCCATTTACTTAGTTTCCCAATTCTTATTATTCCCTTCTTTCCCCTTTTTATTAAACCCAAAATGGCAGTTGCGCTATTAAATCTTTCCCTTTTATTATTTATTTAATAACTTTTGTACTTTCACAAGTTAAGAAATAATTTATTCTTTGCAAATTTTAAATCCAAAATTCTTACTCTCTTCATTTATCCCAAGAATTTTATGAATACTAAACTATTACTTAAGTGGGTTTTTGTTTAAATTTTTATTTTTATTCTAGGGTCTTTTTCTTAAGGTTAGATTGAATTTTTACCCTAAAAAGTTTTAGACTTAGGACTTAGATTCTGAACTGGGCGACACTTGGTTAGGGAAGTTGTTTAAGGATTTATTAAGGCGTTAATGTCTTAGGGCCATCTAGGTTTATTTCTTCATCATCATCAATGCGACGTGCCCTTCAGGACACACTACGTGCTCCAAGGGTGCCACTCGCCTCATCCGTTTCTTTTGCGCGATGTGCCCTTCAGGATGCACCACATGCTCCAAGGGTGCCACTTGCTAACTTGTGTTTCTTTCGCGCGACGTGCCCTTCAGGATGCACCACGTGCTCCAAGGGTTCCACTCACCAACTTGACTGATTGGTAGACATCTATAACCCCTGGAG
>JZKD02S1097906.1:106026-116289 GCA_000966675.3 Picea glauca
TCATAACGCATCATAATCAAGGATAAATGTTTTAACATCATAAAAGTCCAGATCACTTGCGATCAAGTGTCCTCAAAGAATAAGTTTTCTCAGTGCGCCAGAGCGGGATGTTACAGGAAAGATTTGGTTATATCTCCCAGAAGTCAAAATACCATGACCTCCTAGAGGATGCAATTAGGGCTCTTTTCCTTAAGGGAATTTCAGAAGAATATTTAGAGATGATTAACCTGATGGCATCAGGTGAAATCTCTCATAAACCATTTGCTGAAATATGTGAAATGTGTAAAAATTACTCAAGGAGTAGAGCCAAAACAGGGAAGAATGTTCCGGACCCTTACAATAGAAACTTAAAACCAGTTAGTTCAGGTGGTATTATGAGAGCAGAGATAGGGAAACTTTTAGAAAACTTTAATACTGACATCTTAAGTACAATAGGTTCCCAGTTGGATACCCTTAAACTAAAAAAGAAACAGGAGGAGGAAAATGCAACAATGAGCATATATTGCCCAAGATGTAGGAGGAAACATTCCTCAAGGGAATGCCCATTAGATAACATTTCAGTTTATGGCTTCTGTACATAAGACAATGTGATCGAAAAATGTCCATCATTGCCTGGTTTATTAGCCATATATAGGAGTGGAGATCCTGGGGAGTTTTCTTATGCACCTAGGAGGCCATGGCAGCCTAGGAATCAACCCACATACCCGGATCTACAGTCTCAAGTTCCACCCTATTATCAACAACAACAGTGGAACCCACCAGGTTGGCAAAACTGGTCTACTCAATACCAACATCCTTACTTTCAAGGATGGAGAGGAAGACACAACCAAGGAAACCCTCAAGCTCCACCTATCCATATTTCCAACTATCCTTATCCTCAGTTCCCACCGAACAATCCGCAGATTTTTCCAGGTTTTGTTCCACCACCATTACCTCCTATCCCACAACAACAACTGCTACAATATCAAAACGAAATCTCCCCAAAACTGACATTATTACCGGCACAACCAGTGCTGAATCCTAATAATAATCCCCCTCAACCTCTTCACAACGTTGAGATTCAGGCTTTCCCAACATATGTTATTACTCCTATTCCATTACACGAAATTCAACTAAGATTGGGAAAAGTTATGGAGAGGTAGAGACCTTCAATAGTTAGCCAGGAAGAAGAAGAAGAAGAAAAAAACACCAAACAAATCATGGATGACAGTAGGTGGGAAGATGTTATTATCCCGAAGAATCAAGAACCCAAGCTTCCCCAAAATGAACCTTCACAAATTATGAAGGTCCCTCCTTATCCAGACCGATTGGTAATCGAGAAACCAACCACCCGACTGAAATTTGACATTTTGAATGAATTGAAAAATATTTGTGTCAAGATTCCCTTGCTTCAAGCCATTAAAGACATTCCAATCTATAGTAAGGTAGTCAAAGAATTGTCTATCAAGAAGCCAGGTAGGAAGAAAAAAGATCCTCTTACAGTACACTTGATAGGAGGACTCTCTGAGTACATATCAGAGCAGCCAAAACTAGAGAAATATGGGAACCCAGGGAACCCCATAGTGCCTATAAATATTAATGAGGTCTCCATTGGAAAAGATCTCATAGACCTAGGGGCATCCATCAATGTTATGACCACTACTACCTTGGAACAATTACAATTACAACCTCTCCTTCGGCCTACCCCAACCATTTTGGAATTAGCAGATAAGAATAGGGTTATACCTGAAGGGATTTTAGATGATATCATGGTTAACCTTAGCCTTATGGGAGTACCTCGTAGATTTTCTTATCATTCATTCAAAGGATCCTACCAAAGGCCATCTCGTTATTTTGGGAAGGCCTTGGCTAGCCATAACCAATGCATTTATTGGCTGTAGAGAAGGAGAAATCACCATCTCAAATGGTCTCTCTATCCAAAATCTCACCATTTACCCTCCATCTCAACCTATTATGGAGAATCTATGGTGTCTTGAATGTCCATATGAGAACGAAGACTGGGAAGAACCTGTATTGACTAGTGACCATGCAAGGACACTTCAGGAGCATACAACATAAAATGTGCTAAACTAGTTTATTTCTGCTATCACATGTGTGGATTTTCCACAGTCCTTTCCCTAATTTGAATACATGTTTGGGGAAGAATTTCAAGAACAATTAGACCCATCCATTTTGTCTTCGACATCTTTTATTTTCAAAATAGATGAGTCTGCCATGTCTTATACTATGCCCTACGAGATTAGTCCAGGGAAATTTTTACATATAAACTTTGGGCTAGATGCAGACCAACATAAACAATTAGTAGATATCCTTAAAGAACAATTAGGAGAATTTTCCTGGGAATACACTGACATGAAGGGAATACACCATGACACATGCATCCATCACATATATACCCAGGGGGAGGTAACACCTATTAGGAAACCCCAAAGGAGGATGAACCCAACACTCAAAGACATAGTCAAGGAGGAAATCCAAAAGTTGTTAAATGTTGGATTTATCTATCCCATATCTGATAGTAAGTGGGTATCCCCACTTGTAGTGGTTCCAAAGAAATTGATCGGGAAATAGAGAATTTGTGTTGATTTCCAGGAACTCAACAAGGCCACTTCGAAAGACTACTTTCCTCTCCCTTTCATTGACCAAGTTCTAGATACCTTGTCTGGAAATAAGTATTTCTCCTTTCTATATGGGTACAATGGATACAATCAGATTCTTATAGCACCCGAGGACCAGGACAAGACTACCTTTACTTTTCCTTAGGGCACCTATGCCTATAGGGTCTTACCATTTGGATTGTGTAATGCCCCTACTACTTTTCAATGAGAAGTATTAGGGATATTTGTCGATCTTATTCATGATTGTGTGGAGGTCTACATGGATGAATTCACAGTCTATGGAAACACTTACCAGGAAGCCTTAGAAAACTTAGAAAAATTCCTCATCAGATGCCAGGAAATGAACCTATCTCTAAGTCATGAAAAATGCAAAATGTTGTTAACTAAAGGAGTGGTTCTAGGACATCATGTTTCATCTGAAGGGATACAAGTCGATCCTGAAAAGATTGAGGTCATTGTAAGACTTCCACCCCCCAAGACTCAGAAAGAGGTGAGAATCTTTCTTGGACATGTCGGATATTACCAATGGTTTATTGAAAATTTTACAAAGATTGCTGCACCTATGTTTGGATTATTGATAAAAGATGTTGATTTTGTTTGGACTGAGCAATGTCAAATTGCCTTTGAAACCTTGAAAGCTAAGATGTTTGTGGCACCAGTTCTTAGAGGGCCCAATTGGACTCTCCCATTTCATATATCCACTGATGCCTCCAACACCGCAATAGGAGGGGTATTAGGGCAGAAAGAGGACCAACAATCCTATGCCATTTATTTTATAAGAAAGAACTTGTCCCCTACCGAGTTAAACTACAAAGTCACCGAGAAGGAATTATTGGCAGTTGTTCATGCTATCAATAAATTTCGTCATTACATTACAGGTTATGAAGTATTTGTACACACCGACCATTCCGCCATTAGATTCCTCATGAATAAAACTATAACTAATGGCCGAGTGATTAGGTGGATCTTGTTATTGCAAGAATTTAATATTACTATGCTTGACCGACTTGGAAAGGATAATGTAGTAGCTGACTTTCTTTCCCAAATAAAAAATGAAGATGATGATATCCCTATAGATGATAGTTTCCCAGACGAGCACCTCTTTTCCCTTTCTATCAATAACCCATGGTTTGCAGATATGGAAAACTATATAGCCACTAGGAAGTTACCATCTCATTTGTCACCTCATGAAAAGCGGAAAATTATTACACAGAGTGTTAATTACTCTTGGGTTGGCCATGATCTTTTTCACACAGGTCCTGATTTGATTATTTGTAGATGTGTCTGAGCGGACGAGGTACCTAAAATACTACAGAGCTGTCATGATGGACCATGTGGTGGCCATTTTTCTGACAAACGTACAACATATAAGGTGTTACATTTGGGTTACTATTGGCCTAGCATTTTTGAAGACGCTGCCAATTATTTGAGAAGTTGTGATAGTTTCCAAAGGATAAGAAGACCTATGTCATCTGACGAAATGCCTTTGCAGGCCCAAGTTATGATAGAACCCTTCAAAAAATGGGCCCTCGACTTTGTAGGACCAATTTCACCCATGCCCGTAGGAAGAACTATATTTTGGTTTGTACGGACTATGTCACCAAATGGGTAGAGGCAAAAGCCCTATTCATGGATACAGAGAAGTCTATTGTCAAATTTATCTATGAATACATCTTTACCTGCTTTGGTGTCCCTCATGAAATTGTTACCGACCAAGGCACTCAATTTACTTCCAATATGATGAAAGAGCTACCAAAGAAATATGAGATTAAACACCGTAAATCTTCTCCATACCACCCGCAAGCCAATGGTCAGGTAGAATCCATAAACAAAGTTCTGGAAGCCATCTTGACCAAGAATATTCAGTTACATCACCAATATTGGGACGATAGGCTCCCAGAGGATTTGTGGGCATATCAGACTACCTGGAGAAATACCACTGGACATACCCCTTATGAGCTAGTATACAGGAAATAAGTACTTTTACCTATAGAATTCCAAATAAGGACCTTCCGTATTTCCGCAGAATTAGGATTGAAATCGGATGAGCCTCAAAAGAAACGATGCCTACAACTAAATGAGTTGGATGAAATCAGACAAGATGCCATCCAACGAATGATATTAGTCCAAAACTAGAGGAGCAAGTGGCATGACAAGTTTATTAAGAAGAAGCACTTCCAGCCTGGTGATTGGGCCCTGTTGTTTGATTCCTGATTCAAAACCTTCAAAGGCAGACTTACCACCCAATGGTTGGGTCCTTATGAGGTAGACACTGTATATGACAATGGAGTTGTAAAAATTAAAACAATTGACGATGGACAAGTCTCCTTTGTGGTAAATGGACATCGACTTAAGTTTTATCATAAGCCCATTTCCCGAGAATATTTTCTATAGGTCATGTCAACTGACAAGGCATTGGCCTTAGTAGATGGGGAAGCTCCCCCTTGTTCTTGAAAACTTTTCTGAATTTCCTACTGTATATATGTAAATAGTTTTTGAATTTTGTTAATAAGACAATTCTAAATATTTTTGTAAGTGTTTATTTCACCAGGAGTACATAGTTTCAAGGATTTGTTTTTCTCTAAACATTGTTATACTTGAATTTTTTGACTGTTAAAGAATCAAATGAATATTGACTTACTGTAATTAGCCACATTTTTGCAAAAAATTCTTATTTTTTAAGGCATTCTAAGTAGTTTCTCTTGAAACTCTTCACCACTGTACAAGGAAGTGATACTGTAACTATCAAGCCTAGAGGTCTCTGATACAATTTTTCCAAGAAACCTGAGTAAGTGAGTCAAGTGTCTTTATCAAAGAGTAACAAGGAAGTCTAATTAGCGGTTAGTAATGGAAACATCACAATAACTACAAATGAAGAAAGTAAGTTGATCCTAGAGATACCTTTCTGTTCTTTCTCAATGGTACCATCCACTACACACTAAATAGCTTGATTATATCATATCTTTAGATAGGCCACGTCCGCTTAAGTACCCCTTACATCGGGGAAATCACTAAGCAATATAACAAAAAGTCATCCTCTAACATAAATACCATCCCAATTGAAAAAGAAAGAAAGAAAAAGTTGTTTTTATAGTTGTTCCCCCATCTTCTTGCATAAGCAATCTTATACTAAAATCTTAAAGGATGGAGGGCCAGTCTCTGAGGGTTTAAGAGGCTAACCCCCTGGGATACTGAACAGGTCTACTGGAAGTGGGTAATGGCCTGTGGTATGACTAGGTAAACCCGCCGGAGTATTGAACAGGCTTGCTGGCAATGGGGAATTCTACCTAGCGAGGATGGTAATCTGACAAAAATAAATCATAAAATTAAACTTGTCCTGATGTACAAAATTACTTGGAGACAAAGATGACATGGAGTATGTGTAGTTAAGCTAAGGTTGATGAATCTCATAAACTTTCCATTGGGAAATAACTCTAAGACTATCTTGAAACTCTCTTGCCTCCCTCTTCTTATCTATATATAGGATCTCTTATCTTATAGGTGGGGCCATCTCCTAACTGTCTCATCAGACCAATTTGTGAAATTTTATCTTTACACTTGACATACTATAAATATTCGACTATTGGGGGATACTAACTAGTTTCCTATACCTTTTATTGTGAGGTGTCACAATACTTAGGTGTGGGGGAGGGGTTCATGAGCTCACAAATGATCATTTCCTAGAGAAGTAGATATTTGCAAGAATTTTTGTATTATTTCTATGATACAAGTTATTACATTGACAGTCATGTTATTTTTGAAATGCTTAACTCCTGTGTGCTATAAATTACTGAACACATACCTAACATACCACTTTTTATTGGTTACTTAACATACCACTCTTTATCAGTTTATTGTTTCATTACAAGCTGCATATTGTAGGTTTGACAATACATTTTTATGCTTTCTATAACTTGTTCATTATAGGTTTTTGACATTATATTTCATATGCAAGAAGATTAAGCGAGCATGGAGCATTTTGCCTCTACTCATTAACTACTATGATTGTCAAAAACACTTCAAATTTGCAGGCTATCCATTATAAGAGGTGAAAATGCACTTAACACAGAGGTACCAGAGGAAATACCATATGAGGTGCTATATGAGATGTCGTTTGAAGTGTCGAATGAAGTTCCATACACTCTAGTAACTATCCTGGATTCCAGATAACCAGAACTCAATCATTCAATTGAATTGGTTGTAGGCATTGATTAAATATGATTCATATGTTTATGATCAAATGTCCAAGTCAAAAGACTTGGACATTGATCTAACCACACACTACTACATTGCCCCAAAGCATGCCATCGAATTCGAATTTCCCACACATGACATCTCGTGCGCACATGTGTGCAACGTACTCCACCATAAGTGCACTCAAAATCGGGCTTGGCACTCTATTATCTCATTTTCCCTTGCCATTTTTCTCTTCCTTGCGTTAAGGAATCACACCCAACCTCTGCCAATTCATCCCCTGTTCAAATCATGCTCAGTCCGTGCCCAGTTCATGCCATATCTTGGCTTGATCACGCCCTTGCCTGGTACAATTCACCTCTGTCACAATGCCCATGAGATACGAACCCTCCTCCTATGCAGACTTGTTTTCCATTCTCGAATTTTCACAGTGCAGGGAGGTGTTTTTGCACGTAGGCTGGGGGCCATTTTTGTCTAGCTTGTAGGGCCACGATGATGGCCTCTCCATGAAATTTGCAGTCGGTTTCGATGGTAAAAAAACACATGTAGGGTCTCTTACCTTTGAAGTTTCAGAAGAGTCCATTGCTGCAACAACAAATCTCCCAAGAACGGGAGATAGATGGTTCAAAAACCACCAATTGTCACGCTCAAGTTATAACAGGGTGTTTAATCCCGAATTCGAGAGAATTTTAGGTGAAAACGGGTATGCTAATGAGTGGATAAAAGTAGAATTAATCAATCCCCTCATCATCATCACAAGGTTAATTACATGTGAAGGTAGATACTCCACCTTCAAAGCTTGTCATTTCAGATTGTTGGCTCATTTTCTGTTCAACAAACCTTTGAATTTTCCCTTCTATTTTCTCAAAAGTTTAGAGAAGATGTCCTCTCAAGTGAGGAAGAATGTGACTAACCCACACAATAGTATCTTCCACCATGGCTTGATCAAACTACTCGTTCTTGCCGAACTAGAGAAACGGGGGAAAAATTGGGATGCCTTTATCTACCAATTTGCAAACCCTCACTTGACAATTAAGACTGGCAAAAATCCACTTAGCCTAAAAACTATCTCTCCATCCAAGCCTCTCTCTCCAAGAACTCCAAACCCCCTTGAAAAAACCCTTTCTTTGCCAGAACAATACCAAAATCTTGTTGATATCCCTACTTCTTCATTAGGAAAAAATACCAAGAGCAAAGACCAAAAGAAGCCTATTGTTGACCCCCAATGCCTTCACTCTCTCTTGATCCTACACCGAAAAAACTCCAAGAAGTAATGTAGCAAGGCTTTCCCATCATTCCCAGAAACAAGAGGCAAGCCAATTGATTTGGTAAAGGACCCTTTTGAAAGAGTACTTGGAGCACAAGAACCAAGCTTTATGCAAAACCTGTACCTACTTCGGATCCGATCCAAGTGTCCTCCGACCTTGAGAGCCCTCATAAGAAACTTAGGGAAGTCTCCGTGGATGGATTAGAGCCACTAAGGAAAACAATATCGGAACCTACCTCACCTTACCGATCTCCCATCACACCTACTTCACCCATGCCTACTCTAGATCCTATAACTGATATATTGTCCACATCCCTCAAAGGATCTAAGCCTTCCTCGGAGATCACCAATTCTGCCCCAACCATAAAGGAGCTACAAAAGGAAAACCATCAGCTTCTCCAACAATTGGAAGAGAGGAAGACAATAGATGCACACCTTCATCGTGACAATGCAATCCTTCAAACAAAAGTGAAATCCCTTCAATGGTTGGTTGATGAGATGACTAAATCTAACCGTAGCCTCCGAGCACAACTGAAGCAACATGAGAGGCACAAGGAAAAGTCTTCACAGAAATAAGGAGAGGCTTCTAAAGCCGATCCTCCTCAGCAAGCCTAGTTCTGTGGGGTAACTTATTTTTGTTTGCAGTGGGACCTGCAAAATCGTAAGTGTGGGGGTAATGTTGGGCCCGAGATATGATCACTTTTATGACGGTTATTATACACTTTTTCCACATGTACATATGTGTTTTTCATCTTTTAAAGCATCTTTTTGAATTTTTTTATGATAAAACGGTATGATCGGCATAAGGTACGTGTAATTCATGTTTAATGATTGTATTATGTATAATTCATCATGTTTTATGATTACCAAGATCTAATTCACGTTTTTCTGGTGTTATAGGGAAAAAATGCACCACGTTTCTGCTTCCATCACTTGATCCAATACTCCTACCAGTACTCGTTCCGACACTTGATCTGACACTCTTTCCAGCACTGCGTATTGTACAAAAATGCAGGGTGACTTGGCGGTTAAGGTATTGGCAACTAGTGATGGGAAAATTGAGGACGTGGCTTTTTTCATAATTTCCCCCTCCAGCTACTGATCTCCAGACAACTTAGTTTCAGTTGTTCAAAGAGGGCGATTATTGGCTCGCTCTGTTTTATCAGTTAGGGCATCATTTATTGCAATTTTCCAAAATTAGAAGTGGTTCGAACCTCCTGTGGTCTACCACTTGGTATGTAAGCTTATAAATACCACTAGGATGGTCATAAGATTGTTAACCAAGTATAAGAACCAATGTATTGGAGACAAACTCTTTTTTTTCTTTGTTTTGATATTTTACATTGCCAGAATTATGCCAGAACTGCGTTTTCAAGTTTTAATGATGAATTCATCTTGTTGAGCTTGTGGTGTTCTTTTATAGAGTGACCATGACTTGCTGGGGGGCCAACCAACAGTCTGGTAACTATCTTCATGTTTGTTTATGCATTTCCTAATTTAATTGTTTTCTTTTATTGTGTTAACTAGTTTGTTGTAGCTTAATTGTTTTGATTCTCTTTTGTAGGTTAGGATGATGAGATGTGTTAGCATGCATTGATCTCGTAGATTAGGAACAAACTTTCAAGTCTCTATACTAACCCCATGTTCATTTAGATGTTAGATCATGCTTTGATTTATGATTTTATAGTCAAGTTTAAAACCGAGTTTAATTAGAATAAAACATAGTTTGATTTGGGTTTTCTTTGATAGGGATTTGATGGATGGATAGAGTTAATTCCATTTTTTGATTATATCTTTCTTACTTCAGTTTTATATAGATCTCATTTAATTAGCTGTTGGTTAATGTAGATTGTTAATTTACTTTTTAATATCAGAGTTTAATTTTTTTTTTTCAATTATTTCCTTATTGCAGTTTGAATGGTTAGAGTAGACATAGCATGGTTTTATTTTACACAATTTCCTTTCCTAGAATTAAAATGCAATGATATTTCTTAGTTAATGGTTGAATCTAGTTTTTATTACATAGTGTAGAAGTATAATGATGATCTCGTTATGTTGTTGATGGTTTATTGTTAAGAACCAAACATCAATATAGCATGGAAAAACCTCAGGAAAAGTACTCAACGCCTTGAAATAGAGATAATTTCAGATAATAAGCCTCTTCGAGGGGGCAACCTCCTTTTA
>JZKD02S1097906.1:121747-151880 GCA_000966675.3 Picea glauca
GGAGACTAGGAGGTATAATTAGAACTAATGGCCTAAAGCCGACATAAATAAAATAACATTACTAATATAATATGCCCCAATTAAGGGGTAATGAGCCAACATTAGGGCTTAACATTTATACATGAATATGCAGGGTATTTAACATTATTTTTGTCATGGCTAAACTCTCATTGGATTGTTTAATCCATACCTTTCACTTTGCCATTGAGATTAGTGTTGAGCTTATACCACTGAAGTTGTCCTTTGTTGTCAAGTTCCATCAAGATATCATCCGACACCAAAGACATTCACACAACCACCAACATTATATTTGAATTGTCATAGGTTAAAAGATAGTTTTCCTGTTTTCATAGATATAGTTTCTTGCTTTCATAGATTATAATAAAGTTTTATTGTTGCTATAAGATAGATAGACTTTGCTTTATTATATAGTAGTTTGCTCATCGTAGATTAAGCATTACATGGCAGTTCTTCTTGCTTTCAATAAAACATATTTCCTTTCATGCATTAGAAATAGTTTTGCATTAAACATTTAGTCCACTTGCCTCTTAGGCTAGATAGTTGTTCAATGAGAAGTTTTACTTTGATTACCTGCCGTAGTTAGTTTCCTTTGCTTACTTTTCTATTTTCTTTAGTAGGTTAGATAGTCGTCTTTTGCTTTAGTAGGTTAGTTAGGTGTCTTTACTTCCTTGTCTATTTCTTTAGTAGGTTAGTTAGGTGTCTTTGCTTGCTTGTATATTTGCTTTAATAGGTTAGATAGGTGTTTTTGCTTGCTTGTTTATTTATTTACTTTCATAGGGTAGTTTCTCATTGAATGTAGGTTGGCAAGTTAAAATATTTTTCTTTTGTTAGTTGCTCATTATTATGCTTAGTAGTTTGCCTTTGCTTATTGTTGAACTAGTTTGCTTTACATAGGGTTTTTACTAGTTTTCTTAGGACTATCCATCGATCCTTGGCCCAAAAGTACTTAGGTTACCTAGTTTCAATTTGTTTAGTAGGGTTTTCTTGTTAGATAGCTTTGCTTAAGTAGATTATCCTTAGATAGCTACCTTCATTCGTTAGACTATACTCCTACCAACCCTTCTACCTTTGGCATATATTTTTCTACACCTCTAAGTTTACTTACCCCGGGTTGACAATTTAATTAAGGGTTTTTAGTGTCTTTTTAGTGCATATAGAACACCCATCAGTATTCAAACAAAGGGTAAATTTCTATGTCCAGTTTGTGGTCCTAAGATGAAATATCGTCGTTATAGAAGTTTAGGAAATGAGGTTTTTGATGAGTATAGGCACTTTCTCTCTAAGAACCATAGGTATCAAAGTACCAAGAAACATCTTTTCAATGATAAAGAAGAGAATGGATTAAAACCACAGAGAATGGAACCTCGTCGATGGAAGTTGCAATATAATAGGAATTGTCAAGGTATATTGGATCAAATCGTCTATGTATCATACATGAAATGTTTGTAATATTTTATTTATTTTTATTTCATTTTGTTCATTGTACTAATTGACAAGTATTGATGTAATATATTTAATTTATATGCTTCACCTTGAAGGTCATCATGAAATAATTATTAATGGGGCACTTCCACGAGGAATGAAAAGTTATATTGTACAATTTAGTAAGATCCCCTACTATGAGCACCTAGAAGTTGTTCATTTGTTTGATACAATGCACATCATGAATAATGTAACAGAAACACTATGGCGAATCATAGATGGGAGTGACAAATAAAAAATTGTCAAGATTTGTAATGACATTAAGGAGTCCAATCATGCAATGCAAAGTAGATTTTATTCAAACATAAAGAATATCCTTATAAAGAAAGGTGAATTAGGCAGGGTAAAAAATCATGATTGGAATACCTTGATTAAGGTAATTATTTGTAGAATCCCTCTTATTATTTTTAACAATGGTCAATTAAGAACAACATAATCCATTAATAGGATAATCATAGGGTAAATTTATTTATTTATTTTATACAAGCTTACGTCTAACAATTCAACTTATCAAGAATGCTTGACTATTTTCAATAAAAGTAATCGAATAACATTTAAATAATTTAATAAAGAAAAGGTGGCACAATTTACAAGGTTATGTTATCAAGGAATTTCTTGAAGATGACACTAAGCTGTAGGGATTCTATCTTGGGAAATGAATTTGTACACAAACATCATCTTATCTACGTTAGGAGGTTGTGCAACCTATCCAATTATTTATTTATGTGGAAAATGCAAGTTTTAATTTACATCATACAAAGTTGAATACAATCGATAATATGGAAACATTAATTATATTATTAATATACAATCATTAATTAAATGCTAATATAATCATTAGAAAACTAATAAATTCAAGACATAAGTGTATATATAAATATTTATTCAATCATTTAATTAATTATTAACCTTTCTTTATTAGTATAATCAATATGTTAACCATTAATGTCAATGCCGTTAATATTTATAAGTCTTAATGTAATTTCATTAAAAATTAATTAGTACATTTTCCATCCACATACTATGCTGATAATAATTTTCAGCATTCATCGTTTTCCGGATCCCTCTGACTCAACACCTACATGATCAAATTACATAACCAATCATGCTCTCTTATTTTCTTTGGATCTTCAACATTCATTTACTTTACTGGACCAAACTTATTTCAGCTTGCCCTCTCTGAAAATTTAAGCTCTTGTGGTCTCTTGCATCATTCCATTTTATTTTCTTAACCACCTAGCCTCAAACTTGAATTTCATAGTCAATTACCAACATGTTGTAATGCTTCCCAAATTCATTCTCTTCCATCTTCTTAGAGATTAATTGTAAGTAGTTGACATTGATTTTAATTTCCATCATAGATTCCAGCGATACCTCTAACCTCCGAGAATGTCAGCCATGGCTCTTTTCCATTTGAGATGGATTATTTTCAGGTACCATCTCCTTTTCATCCTATACCAAGCATAAAACCATTTTCTTCTTCATGGTTCCTTCTGGATTTCCCTTTAGGAACTTCATTTCCCTATTTATGTTCATGTTGACTTGATATCTCCATGATACTTGGGAAATACTTTCAACACTTTTTGAATGCATCACAATCCTCTTTTATTGTTGTCATCCCTCATTTAGTGTGCTGGCAAAAAAACCCCCATTTAACTACACCAGGGTTCAAGATGTAGATAGAGAGAATAACCATATACAAGTCAATTGATTTTCTATTCTACCCCAAACATACTAAAACTATGAAAATAAAGAAAATAAGAGAAGAGATCGAGTAACTATACCTTTGATCCCACGTCTGGTGATGATCTCCTCAAGATTGGAAGTTCCAATGACTGGACGTCTCCTCCCAATGTTGACCTGCATCCAAAGATAGGCAAACAAGAACTACAAACATTCTATTTTATTCATGATTTAGGGTTAGATATTGAATGCTAAGTATAAATAAATGAAAAAATACTCAAAACACCATCATTTGGGACAGGAAAATGCAATTATTTTATTCATCATACAAAGATTACAACTTACAATCTGTGTCGGCCACCGTTCCGTGAACCTGGTCTAGGATCCTCTTTACCATGCTCCAAGTGCACCTTGAATGTACTCCTTCTCTCAACCTTCTGATCAAGTCAATGGAATGGAATGGGTTGAATGGAGGAAGAAGGGGATGATGAGGGAATGATGAGACAATATCTCACAAAGGCAACAAAATCTTGGGCAAGGAAGGGAAGTGAAATTGGGCAGAGTTTCACTGTTCTTATGCTTGGATGTGAAATGAGACCGCAAGACCTCCTTTTATATGAAAAAAATATGGTTATTTAGTTGGGTGACAGGATATAGCAGGTGGATTAGTTGGGAAACTTCCAATAGCCCATGAATTTCAACGAATTCCTTGCAACTTTTTAATTTTTGCAACTTTTGCAAGCATACGTAGGCTGTAATGGTGCAACAAGTGTATGTACGCTAGATGTAGTGGTGCAACAAGAGTATGTACATGATATTTAATGGTTCAAGGCACATACACCTTCTAAAAAATGGTTTTTTAAGAAGAGATTCTCAGCAGTGCTTTGGAAAAATATGCAAGTAAGAGGGCCAAGGTCATGTATGCATGAGTAGAGAATTTTAGAGATATAACAGATGCCCTCTAATGTGTGAGGTCAAAAGAGAAACCGATGGCCGAAATACATCATAATATATTCACCAATGTACGAAATTGAGTGAGCCTGAGACCAGATTTTGGGAGGTGCCATTTGCAAAACAACAATTGTCTCTCTGAGGCGTGCATACCCATGCTTGGGATAAATTAAATCATGGCTGCCAATCACATACATTGCATATCCATTTCATATATCTATATAAAGTGTATACATGAGAAATACACATTGGATCTACATCTCAAAATCAGTTGAATGTATACAAGTATAGTATCCATCTTCAAGAATCTAGTGACACTTGATGGCTAGAGATGAGGCCTTCATAGCTCAAGAAACAACTTCAATATCTTCAAAACTCAGATAGGAGTAAACTAGGAGTGTATAACTCACTACCCCAAGGTATTCAACGAATCATCGGGAAAATACATGAGGATCTCGATGATCAGGCATAGAACTTTGTAGATTTTGAATCAGGACTTGAATGGACTCTCGGGATGGTCGACTCATGAAGGGAAAGAGACAAACTGCGGAAAGGCCAACTCATTTTGAGTAAAAATTCCCTTGGAAAAAAGAACGAAAGATTATCAGACTTAGGCAGCATGACATTGACATAAGTTCACGATGCAGGAGGCAACACAAACTCTCCATGTGTTTGGAAGAGTAACCAAATGGAGGAGGACACAACTCTATGTAGTGATAACAAATTCCTAAGGTCATACTAGATCCCAATTCTTGACAAACAAACACAAGGATGTGTTTTGTCTAAGGGTGACTCTCTGTGCTGCTAAAAAAAGAATACATATTTCCCGTCCCCTCTTTTTGGAATATTTGATTTTTTTGTCTTTTTCAATTTTTTAAGAGCTTGAAAAAGAAGAAAAGCATTCTACTTTACAAAGGAGGAACGAGTGTCACAAGAAAACATACTAATTCCAAGTGCAAGGAACATACTAATGCTCAGAGCAAGGAGACATGTGCTGGAAAAGGACGCTCAGGGAAAATTCCTCCATGGGTCAAGGTGTCAGGTCACAGAGGAAAGAAGTGTTACAAGGCTTTCATATAAGGCATTATTCAAAGGTTCATTTTAGAGAAAAATGGAACTGACATAAGGCCAAAGACGTAGAGATGAAAATGTGATTAGGCAAGACATAATGAGCCCCTTCCATGTAATTTTAGCGAGCCTAGAGAAGGTAAGATCGATAGTTTTTTCACGTTTAGAGAGTCTGAAAAAATGTAAAATAAGACTCCAGGGAGTACCTTTTTCGAATATAGTCTATTCGGTTCGAAAAAGGGTTAAACTTGCACCAAAAAGACGTGTATTCAAAACCATTTTAACGATGTTATAAAGACAAGATCACTCGACAATCTTTTCAATTTTAAGGAGTCTGGAAAGAGCTTAACTATGGACTCACATCCTTTTTCTGAGTTTAGTCTTCTTAGCCCGAAAAAGTATAAAAGTTACTGAGGATAACTCTCCTGGTGAGACGAATCTCCCGAGGAATACCTTTTTCTGCTATAATATACAGGCTGGAAAAAGGGTTAAACTCATACTAGTAGATGTTCTTCTGGACCAATTTAACGAGTGTGAAGGAACAAGGTCACTCGGTGATCTTTTCAATTTTAGGGAGTTTGAAAAGAACTTAAATATGGACTCTGTGGGGGTTCCTTTTTCGTAAGTAATCTCCAAGGCCCAAAAAAGGTGATAAACCAAAAACAAGGAGAATGCTCCTTTTTCAAAGATTTAGTCCCTCAGGCTTGAAAAAAGGGTTGAATGTATGCCTCAAAATACTCTTCTAGCGAACCAAAGTTCCTAGAGCATACCTTTATTGGTGAAATTAGCCATCCAAACTGAAAAAGGGGTAAAATACCGCCAGACATATGTGCCTTCAAATTTGAGTTTGGCGAGCGTGAAGGGCAATAAGATTGCTCATCAATATTTTCATTTTTAGAGAGTCTGAAAAGGGCTTGAAGAAGACTCGAGGGGGCTACTTTTCTCAGTTAATCCAAACAAGATCGAAAAGAATAAATACAGTCTCATCAGATGTTGCTTTTGAATTTTGAAGCGAGCTTGAAAGACAACAAAGAGTGCTCATTTGGGAGTCCCGAGGGTAAGGCCAAGAATGATGGTACATCAAATGGATGAGGCTTTATCCCGTAATAATGATAGGACTAACAAGAACTCCCAAGCCTATAGTCATTAATGACAACATGGACGCCAAAATGCAACAAGGATCTACCTAGGGAATCCATGTAAATGTAGGCTCTACCACCTAATTATGACACTTCTAGAGAAACAATGAAGGTTCCGTGTCACACTCCGGTGGGGTCAATCCTATGGAAAAGTGAAAAAGACAATGAGATGCAAAAAGTGGAGATGAAATCCTAACTTATATGGAAAAAGTTGGAAAAAACAACTTTTACCAAAGGATACCCAAAAAGTGACCTATCTCCAAAAATATTACCAAACGAAAAGAAAAAGGGTACTGGAACGTCTAATAAGAAACTCAGAATCAGAATCAAGCGATTACCAAGAAAGAAAAAATTACAAAGGGGCTCAAAGAGCGACAAAAAATGCCAAAAAAGTCTATAAATAGAAGTTGGCAACTCATTTTTACCATTGCAATTCGAAAATTAACCAAAAGGAGAAAATACCCCTTTGCTAAAAAAGTTGATTCTGGGAGATTTAGTGGACGAAACGAACTTCTACTTGGACCAAGTAAGTAAAAAACCATCCCTCCTGCATTTCCATACTTCAATTTTGCATTAGCTTTAGTTTTTGAGGGGGCACACTCTCCTAAAAAGAGCGGCCTTGCATGTACACGTCTTGTCCAAGGACAACCCGCGTATGTACTCTGGCAAAAAAACATATTCCCATGTACATATGCGACTGTGGCCAATACAACCTACGTACACCTTTGCAAGCTTGGAAAAAATAAAAATGCAAGAGCTAACTTCCTCCATTTTTCCATGGAACAAGATATATGTCCACTAGAGGGAGAGGGAGCACACAGACAATGACATTCAAGGTGCACTTGGAGCATGGTAAAGAGGAGCCATGATTTCATGCACCCCTATTATATTGGCATCCACCTCATGATTTCTTATTCCATTATCTTAATATGTTCAATGACTTGACTCCATCCTAGAATATTTCTTCCCTTTATGGAAAAACCATTCTTTGAGACTTGACCACATTCTTATGGATCCAATTTGTACATAATGCATTTCTTATGCATCGGTTGGTACTCTTGATCATACATGTATTCGTAATTAGTTCTCCCTTGTAGTTCTAGTTTTCATACCATGCTTCCACTTCACTAATCTAATAACAATAAGGGAAGTGTTACTCCATAATTGCATAGCTAATCCTTGGAAATGATGCACCTCATCTCCATGTATACATTAAGTCTCTCTTTATCTGAATAATATCCTTTTAGAATAGATCATACCACAATTTATTTATTTATATGTACAATGTAATCCTTTAGGGTGAATGGACTTTCATTACTTCAACCAATACATACTTTGCTTTTGTACCATGATTCCACTCTAATTAGCATCAGTGGATTCCTTTTAGCAATTTTCTTCACACATAAATTTTATCTTCTTGGATTATCAAGCCTTCATGGCTGCATTGAAATTCATATCTCAACATTATTCATCCCTGGATTTTGGTCATCATGAGGGGTATCCTTGACAAAACACTCTTTCCTTGAATGTATCTTCTCATCTTTAACCAAAGTTCAAACCCTTTTATCTTCTTCCCAACCCACCTTTCCTGAATCCATGATTTGTATTTCCATGTGAATTTGTTGTACATGCATTATCATGTACTACAAATATATTTCCCACCTAAAATCCACATATGATATGCCCATTTTCATATAGAATTCTTCCTCAAACACGAATTTCATTAGGGGTCTTCCACGTTGCTCATTGAACCCAAATATCTGGTCCAAAAACTTCTTGAAGAAACCAAATGCTCACTTTGAAGAACTATATTTTCTCTTCTATATCCTATATGTAGACATCACTTGCATTTATTATGTTTTAATTGTAATTGTAACATCTGAAACATGCATAGAGCAACATTTGTTCTAGCTAAAACCACAATATACAAATTTTGTAGCATATGCACAATTTTCCCCCCTTTATGGTCACCATAAATATTATTTCTAACTTCCCGGAAAATTTTACTGCTCAAATCATAGTTATGGGTACCTAACTGGATTCTTCCATCTCATATATTTCCAATGACTTCTCTCTTTCTCAATTCTAGGTTATGAGAAAAAAGTTATGGTTCCTTGAATATTACTCATTTACTCTTCAACACATCCTTCAACCACGTGCAATTTCTATCTATACTGGTGCATCCATGCACCTACTCCTTATAAAATTTGACAATATCCCCATTGGTTTTATTCATGACCATATTTTGAACATTTCGACCAAGTTTCACCTTCATTTGGGTTCTATACTGCTAGATACAACCTGCTAAAGTTTCAAGACAATTTGTATTTTTTAGACTTGAACTCTATAGGTGCCTTATATGTCATTTTGTGCATTTTATGTGCCCATATTTCTATTTTGACTCCATTGATATATTCTATGGCTCAATATATTTCCATAGATTTCTCCTATGCCCCAATTTGATTCCGGAGCAAGACGTTATGGCCCTAAAAAATTAACTAGGTCTTAAAATTTACCCTCCACTATTTGGCCTGTAACTCCCTCATACTAACTATGTTTGATGAATGGTTTACATCGTTAGAAATATCTCTCCGATTTCTATTATTTGAGATGCATATTCTGTATTTCCTATAAGGAAATGCAATTGTGTATGATTTTTATTTGTCGAAAATGATGTTTAGGTCTCTGAAAATGGCCTTAAAAAATATGACCTGGAAACACCTTAATTTCCTGGTAAATTTTATTCATGTCTGTGAAATTTGGATGACTTATGTTGACTTTGATGCTCACATGACATCCTAAGTCCAGCTAGGAATTTATGGTGGTTCCCTGTCAACCTCTGGACACCATGGCCTTCCCCTATCGACCCTTACCTCCTTCTTCCTTCTCTTCATTACCTCCACAACGCACACATTGTATATTTTGGGCCCCATCGATCCTTGGATGTCATGTGGTGCCTTTGTATTAGGTCGCATGTATGGAAGGATCCATATCACATCCATACTTATTGGAACATGAAGTTAAATGTCATTTTGATCCAAATTTTATGGCGTGGAGGGTGTCGACGATGATCGACGATCCTTGTCAAATCACAACCCCCCTACCCCACCGAACGTTAAAACATGGGGGAGGGGACGCAAAACCTAGCCATCGTTATGGCCCTAGTGACATGGTGTGCATAATTATATTGTTCCCCCACTACATACAGTTATCCTAACCACACAAGACCCCACCCCCGCGACACGGTTCTGTGAGCCCGGATTGTGGTTTCGTCCAATATGTGAGTGCCCCACTATGGCGCCAACTCACTTCCCACGTCACACTTTCCACTACCACCTTGACCATTCCACCATGTAAATACATGTCACATCACTGTCACTTCAGCTGGCACGTGTCCTCCATGTCACACTGACATCATTGCACAAAAAATTTCCATATTTTCCCAATTTTGCCGAAATTTTGCATTTTTCCCAAAATGCCCAATAAAATATAATTTTTTTTAGAAATTTCTTCTACGGGCCACCATTAGAGCTCTGTAACTAAGCTTTTGGTAGCCAATTTTTGTCCTATACATATGAATTCGACCTATTCTCTTCAAATTCGACTCTTGCACATCAAATTAATCATGAATTCCTTTGTGAAAATTGGGGGTTTTCCCAATTTCTCCTAATTTCACCACGACACTTTGCAACTTCCAAATTTTTGGCCAATTCATTCCAATAAATTCTAATTCAACCACTACAACAATCAATTTCTTGCATGCATAGTCAATCAAAATTCTTGGGCATGGATTTTCTTCAATTCAGTTATGGAATTGGGAATTTTGATAAACTCTGCCATGACTGCCATGGTAAATTTGAAATTTGTCCATTACAACCCAAAAATGCCTCAATTAGGGACTGAAAATGATTGTTTCTAATTCATGGGATCGATTCCTTCAATTTTCCCATGAAATTCCTCCTAATTTCATTGTAATAATTTTTTTGAACAATTGTGTACAAACCTTCCACATTACTCCCATCCATAGACCACAACTCCTTACTCTCAGCAGTGGCTCACCCTTGTGTTGGGGATAAATCTACAACAGGGAAAAGGAATCCTAAGCCAAGCTAAGTTTTTTCTATAGCCAAACGTTCATACTAAGGTGTCAACTATGGAAGACAACCTACAGTCTCGCATTCCCCACATGCATGTCCCACCCCAGGAAGTGTACCCATTCTTTTCTCAACAGTCCTTTCGCTGCCCCACTTCCCTTTTGAGGCTTCAGAAATAGGCCGAACATGAAGTCTCATAGCTATGTAGCTACATCTTGGCACCTTGGGAATCAATTCTCAGTAGTTCTCTCACCTAGAGAGAATTCTCACAGGCCTGACAACCTGTTTCTTCAATAACTCACGGGCCTAACAACCCACCTCTTCAATAACACATGGGACTGAAAACCCGCCTCTTCAACTGAAAATACCTGGTCACTAGCTAGAAACAAATCCCATGTACATGTATGGTAGGAGAGGATAATGGAATTATGATGAAGAATAATCCCTCCATGATGAATTAATAATAGGAAATGTACTAAACTTCAAATTTTTATTTGCATGTTCCCAACTTGACACCTGTCATGTTGGGAACTACCTTGTCCCCACTTGGGTGATATGTTCCTCCTCCTTAGGAACTTAGTGACTTAGGATAAAATACTATATAATTAGACTTTAGAAAATAACATTATAATATTTCCTTGTCTTAATCCCCCTTGGATTATCCCCTCTTCCTATACTCTTACCCCCTCTTTCCATTTCTAATGGAGTTTTACCCCCCCATACTCTTTTTGTTTGGTTGTTTTGCAACAATGATGTGTTATTCATTAATAGTATGAATGGTTACATGTTAAAATAATAGACACTCTGGACTATAATATATTTTCTCACTAGCCTATAAACATATGTACATTTACAATTGGGGTTCAACTTGGGGGTATTACATTTAGCCTAGAAATGCTTGTTTCCAGTTTCTTTCTAATCACCAACCTATCCCGCCAAGAGTCTCCCACATATACTCTTTGGACCCATGGTGAATCTAGAGTCAAAACCAACCCTATAGAAGGATCTTGGGTGGAGGAACCTGGTTTTATTTCGAGAGAGTAACGTTTCACTGGATAGGTAAAATCTATAACTACCTATCTATTGTTCATCAATAATATATAAACTCATTCCTTCAAAGTGTATTTCATTGATATTGTTCAAATTTGCAATTCTTTCTTATATTCTTCATAGAACACTAATTGTTTTTTATCATTCCATTATTTTCATAGGACTAACAAGTAGTTATTAGTATAACTACCTCTATGCATAGGTTTTCATGTTTAAGGTTCTTGCAGGTTGCAGAGGAGATATTGGAAAATAACGAGGAGAATCCAACAATCGGGAACAATAGAAACCATAGGAATTATGATAAGTTAACCCTTCTCCTCATCCCAACAATTATTTATTTATTTTGAATTTGGTTATAATATCTTCGTTAAGTGTTCTTTATATAATTTGATTTCTATATGGTCATTAGTGTGTTGCAATAAGCCCACTACTGTCGGGGAATTTTCCTTGAAAGAAGTAGTTACAATTGATTTTATTACTAAGATTCCCATAACAGTGAAGCAATGTGATTCCATCATGGTGGTGGTGGATAAACTAACTAGGACACACATTTTATTTCAGTGAGGACAAAACACAAGGAAACAAATATTGCAAAAATCCACATGAAATAAGTTGCTAGGTTACATGGGATGCCTAACAAAATTGTTTTGAGACAGAGATCCAAAATTTACATCCAATTTTTGGAAGGGTTTGTTCAAAGGTTTTGGGACAAATCTAAACTCAGTACAACGTATCACCCAGAGTCAGATGGGAAAACAAAGAGGACTAACAAAATAACCGAGGACATGCTCAAAATCTATGTTATGGACCAACCATCAAAGTGGGAATATTATATTCATTTAGTTTAATTCTCCTACAATAATGGGTATCTGACCTCATTAAAAATGGGCCCATTAAAATCATTGTATGGTAGGAAGTGTAACATGCCAATGAGTTGGGATAATCTAACAAAAAGATTAGTTATTGGGCCAAATTTGTTAAAGGAAATGGAAAAGATCAAGTAGAAATTAAAGGCTCTTTAGGATAGGAAGAACAATTATGCAGTTAAGAACACAATTTTTAGAGATTTAAAAGTGGGAAAACATGTGGTTTTAAAAGTGAAGGAAAAGAGAAGTTTGATAATATTAGAAAGCTTCCCAAAGTTGGAAGAAAGATATTTTGGACCTTTTGAGATCTTAGAAAATATAGGGCTAACTGCATACATGCTATCATTTTCTGCATCCATGAGAGTACATAACGTATTTCATGTGTCATTATTAAAGAAATACATGCTTGAATCTAACCACATAATTGATTGGACTATGATCCAGGTGGAACACAAAGGGGATTTTGGTGTGGAACTAGTACGCATCTCGGACCGGAAATTCAAAGTGCTTAGAAAAAAATACATAGGGATAATAAAGGTTCAAAGGAGCTACTACGGTTTTGAATACGCAATATGGAAGCACGAAGAAAACATGTATTAGGAATACCTACAAATTTTTGTCAATTTTGAAGAAAACAGATTGCAAAACTCCATTTTGAGTAGCTAGAGTTCCAGAACCACATCCCAGATTCCTAGCCAACCTACGCTAGGGGCCCTGACAAAATAATGGTACAACTCGATGGATGGGGTTTAATGAAATGGGTACATTCCTTGGGTCAACGAGTTGAGATGAACAACAGGTTTTGGTTAGAACTGCTATTGGATTTGTAAAATTACAAAAAAATAAATCTTAGTATTATATTGTGTGTGTGTGCGTGTGCGCACGCACGTACACCAAGGATGGTGAACAATTGTAGGGGAGGGGGAATGTAATTCCCCTCTATAATCCTTTGTTTAATTACTGCATAATGTAGATATGAAACAAGGCCATGACCAAGCGATGTATATGTGAATTGTATTTTTGAATTTTAATAATAAAATGTGATGCTAGATGGTGGGGGATATGGACAAAGATGGGGGATGATTTAATCCACAAGAGAGGGGGGGTTCTAAGAGAATTTGTAAGAGAGGGGTCTAATGGGGGATTACCCATGTCTATTAATTCAACCCACTTCCTAAAATTAGTATTGGTATATGAACCTTCTAATTTTTTTTTTGAGTGTCCCCAAATTCAATTATTGAATGCATGTAAAAGGTTGGGTGTGAGAAGTCACATCCCATAGTTATTGGAAGCATGGGGGTTGAGTACAATAATTTTGGGGAAGAGTGTAAGTCAATAAATTAAGCCAAAGAGATGAAATTTGTATGGGAAATTACAAGAGTTTTAACATTCAATATTTTTGCATGAACAACAAGGAGAGCGAAGAAGTAGAGATTTGGACCTAGAGAAACCATGGAGGGGGAATTATGGAGGATATTTAGAGAAAAAGAATAAAGATCCAGGTTTTCATGCTTGAAGAGTGAACTCTTGTGTGAGTTTCAATGTAATAACACGTGATTGTTGTTGCTTTCTTGGTAGTTTTCCTAGCATTGAGATCCCTTGAGTTTCCTAGTAATGAGATTCTTGTTTACATATGCCATAGAAAACCTAATAAATGAATGGGACGCCCTATGGACCGAGAGCAGTGAATGGGTACATTCCTTGCATTGGTAAGGTCAAGAGGAAGAGAGCTAGTGGAAAATTGGGATAGTTGTAGGAGAATACCAATGGGTTGTGAGATTTTTTTGAGCTATGAGTGGATAGTGAGAGACCACCATATTTTTTTGATATCTAGCCCCATATTGGGGGTGACCTATTTTTCACATTTGGAACAAGTTTATGGTTGGGTGGAACTTCCATCCCAAGAATCTCATTGCACAACTGCTTTTAAAAGATAAGTGTTTTATATTGTTTATGTGTTGCATTATGAGTTTAATTATTGTGTATTAACTCTGTCTTTAAGAACAATTTATATGCTACTATGTTGAGATATTTAAACTACATTCATGTCATTTTTATCATGTTGTAGATGAATTTAATTATGATATCAAACAATAGTTAAATCTGTGTGAAATTTGTATCTATTAAGTTACAAGAAATTAGTTAGAAGAGATAATTTAGTTTTGATGTGTTTTCCATGTAGTAATGGTCCTCAGTTCAACTCAGGGTTGTTACAAAATAAGTGTAGGAGGGTTACCAAAACAATAGATTTATCCTCTCCATGATTCAATTGGAAGGTGAATGGAATATCACTATGACTTCCATGACCTTTACATGGGATTTCTTCACATAGTAGAAGTAGGTGGAGAAGATAGTTGAATAATAGAAATATATCTTTGTTTTTCTTAAAGAGTTTCCTTTGCGCTAATAGGTCAAGAATTCAATTTATTTGATACTTTATGCACCTTTTCCTAATAACACAATATACATAAGATCCCTTCTAGATAATGAATAAACCAAACACCAGATTCAAGAGCTCATCTAAAAGGGTCATATTTGACTAAGCTCCTCACTTTGTGAAAACCCAATTATGTTGGTTCAGAAGCAAGATGGGACATGTTGACTTTGTCTTGATTGAAATACTTTGAAGAAAAATCATAGTTAAGAACCAATATCCAATTCCCTATATTGACAATCTTCTTGATCATCTCAAGGGTGCACTTTTTTTAGTAAGATTGATATAAAGTTAGGATACCACTAGGTACAAATTGAGAATCACATTCAACATTCCCTGAGAACCCTTCAGGAACACAAATTATATGCTAATCTAGAGAATTTCTCATTTGTAATGCATGGAATTTAGTCTTTGGGATACATCATGGATGAACATGGTGTGCAAGTGGATTCAACCAAGATCCAATTCATTTGTTATTGGATGGTCCTGATGACTCTAATAGTTCTTTGTAATTTCTTGGGACTCACCAACTTCCATCACAGGTTTGTTTTCAGGTTCTTATATATCCCTTGTCCCCTAATACAAGTGATCAAGGGTGGATCCAAATACATGTTCTTTTGGGTTAGTTCAAAACATAAATCATTCAAATATATAAAACATCACCTTTTCTCAAAACCAATACTCACTCTATCAGACCTGCAATAGCCCTTCAATATTGAGACAAATGATTCAGACTATGCACACCTATGAAGGATCGAAGACTAACGTCTAGTTGTTCCATGTGTGCCTCCTTGGGTCACCCAACCTTTGGAAAGAATCGATCTTGTGACCAATTTCTGAGGCCAAAACTCTAAATGTCATGCTTGATCGAGGTGACTTAGTGGCCAATTCTAGGTTTTATCTACCCAAGGTGGTGATTGTGGGCTGCAATTGCACCTCAATCATATTTTGAATGGTTTTTGGGAAATATCACCAATACCTCTAGGATATGCCCCCTTCACCCCTCATTATAAATGATTTCTCATCCCTTCAATAGAATCTCCTCAAGTGGGTTCTGGCCCTATTGTTGAGTTCTTTTTTGGAGGCCCAATGTTATTTGAGAGGAAGGACGATAAGTCTATTAGGACATGTGCATTTTATTTCCCCCCATGTGGATGATACCCTCAACCATCTTACATTGTTACTTTATTTATGTATGATTTCCATCATTCGATTACATAATGTTTTAAAAATACATTGTTGAGGTAATTTGCAAAGCTTTGGTTCTATTATTTCTCCTCACCACCACTTGCACACATCCACATATAGTCTAGCACCATAGGGGAACCACAACATCCTCGACAGTCTCGATGTTTTAGAAACCTCCCCCTAATTTTGGGAGGTGTCCCCAATTTGGCTGACACATCAACACAACCATAACATACACCACTAAGTGCCATAGTCCTAGTATCATCCTTAATTGGATTTACTTTGTTGTGCACCAATACCCAAACCAACTCACCCATTAGTCCTCCACCACAAGGAGGTGGAACCCAACCTTATTCACAAAGTACAAACTCCCAACCATCTTCAAAAGGAACATATTCTCAAACACATCATACCATGGATGGTACTCCCCCATTCATGCCATACTTGGCATCGATCAACATCCCAGATTTGACCAAATTGATGAATTATCCCATATTACATGATGCCACTTGGCTGAATATTCCTACCAAGTTGCCTTTCAATATTCCCAAATTTGAAGGAAAAATCAGAGAAGACCCATCTAATCACATCATGTATTTTCACTTGTGGTGTTATTCCAACAACATTATGGAATATTATGTTCACTTATGAATGTTCCAAAGAATGCTCACTGATCCCTATTCCAAATGGTATGCGGATGAAAAAGTGGAGTCCCAAAAAACCTTTGAGTCATTGGAAAAGGCCTTTTTATCCTTCTTCCAACTCCTAGTACGCCATGACATCGATTTGGAAATTCCATCTAAATTCAAACAAACTTTGGCCATCCATATCATTGATAATATTCATGAATGGAGAAGAAGGAGAATTATTTTCAAAGTAGATACCACCCCACAAAAGCGACTAGACTGGTTTCTCAAATAACTAGTCCCTCTCCTCACCAAATATGTCACTATTACTTTCCCTCAAAACGAAGATGAGGATATCACCAAGGCCCAACAATTTGACTTTATTTACTCTCAATCGAGGTATATTTATACAGTGTTACCCGATCCTCCTCACCCTCTACCATTTGGTCAAGAAAAACCCGGAACATCACATGATGTTGATGGGTTGATTGGGTCCATGGCCCATACACACCCACATGCTCAAATAATACCCACGTTTGGTAACACTCAATATCAACCACCATATGGAGGAACCCCCTATTATTCTCCTCCACCACCTCGACCAATATTCATGGCACCTCCTCCCCCCATAATGTAAGAACACATACCCGCACCCCCAAACTCTATGCATGTACCACACCTAGGCCCACCTCCAACCACATCATATCATGCCATCACTAGTGGGGTACTCTCCACTTCATATAATCAGTATGGTACTCCCCAAAATAATCCATACTACCCCTTCTCCGACTGGAGTAAATTTTATTCAACCTTCCCCTCTTCAACAAGTTCAAACATTCAAAAAATTGAACATATCCAACCCCCCTCATCAATCCAAAAAAAATAGGAGAAAGAGAAAGAATAAAAAATAGGGACAAGAGGGAAACCCCCAACAACCAAACCCCCTGTTGGGGGAAACCAAAATCAGGCTAACCAAAACCCCCAAGGGGGAAAAAATACTGGCCAACCAAGACAAGGGAGAAACAACAACCTTCGAACTAAATTCCCTTGCACATTATGTGGTGAGTATGTTCATTATACCCATAATTTCCCCCAAATTGTTGAGTACAAATAGATGAAAGAGAAAATGAATACCCAACAACCCCCTGCCTATCAAGGACCCTCGAAAATAACCCAAAATTATTTACAACCTCATACACTTGCAGTTCTCCAAAACCTGATTCCTCATCAGGGAGTTATTAATACTCAACAAAAAACAACAAACCCCTCACCACAAATGGGACAACATCCTAATCATGGGCCACCAAAATATGGAAACATTGTCAATCTACCAATGATCCTCACCACTAAAGAGGAAATATTAATTCAAACACAAAATCGTTAATACAACATGCCTCTTGACTTGAACCTCCCCAAGTCGGATTCCCCCCCCTTGTAAAAATATGAAAACCATTGACCATTCCCCATCCAAACACCAAAACCACCACTCATATTCCTCACATACCATTATGAAGGAATGTCAACAACCCCCATTGTCGAGAATCACACTCGTACAACCTCATTGATGACCTAACATAATCACCAGTGGCCATGCCTATCTTAGAGGTCCTCCAAACATGTCCATCCCAATCGAAATAATTTCTCTCAACCTTGGGGGAATTTGACCCATCAGACACTTGTCTGATCACCTTTGACTTAGATAACAATGAACTGTGTCTACCATTACTAGTGGCTTTCCAAATTCCAGTCAATATCCATAGCCTCCTGATCCATTGATGCATCATCGATGAAGGGGCATCCACATGTATCATGTCCAAATATGTATGGAAACAACTAAGTTCCCCTAAACTCATTCCCTCAGCCATTACTCTTCGAGCATATGATGGTTTCCCATCACAACCGGAAGGCCTCTACCAAAATGTACCTATAGAACTTGGAGGAAAAACCATTATCATAGACATTGAAGTTATCGATGCCCCATTAGACTACAATATCCTCTTTGAACGTAGTTACATGTATTCCGTGAAGGAATTTGCGTCATCCATTTGTCACACCATTCTCTTCCCCCATAACGGGAATATAGTCACCATTGACTAGTTAGCACACTATGATCCCTGTTGATATTATGGTAGCTTCAGGAGGTATGAACCTCTATTGTGACCTATGACGAGATTAGAATATTCTGGAAGGAAGCAAAGAAGTAAAGGAAACCCTAGACGAGATGTCGGTTGTAGAAATATAAATAATGTGAATTAATTAGTACCCAGAAGGAGAAGATGGCCCCAGTAAGTCTGCCAAACCACTATAAATACAGGGCATCAGTTCTCATTATTCACACTTCTCAGAATTGCAGAGAGTAGTTTCTGGGCACTGTAGTTGGCAATTTTGTGCACACGTTTCTGGGGAAGGTGTTGTGCCAGTTTCTGGGTGGGACTATCTGATCAACTTGGTTTCTATTCGTGCTTGGTACATTATCCTTGCTTGGCTATTGATTCCTACCATTATTCTTCTTTGTCAAGGTCAAGGTGCTCGGAGGGTGGCTTCGGCCTATGGTTGGGTGACAAGGGTATTGTCAATGGTAAAATGAGCACAATCTTTCATATTCTATCAAGTTATGGGCCCACACCTCCTTCATTCAGTCTAAACGTTGGAAGGAAGCATAGCCGCTAGGGTATTGAACTCGCTGAGGAACTGTCGCTAGGGTTACTAGCAGGAGCAACTTCCAAAGACATTGCCACTAGGGTTACTAGCAGAAGCAATTGCAGAAACCCTAACCTCAAATCCGACACTTTGCAATGGAGCATATCGCTCAAAAAGAAGATATTCAGATGCTCCCTAACTCAACGCACCTTTTGTCTCTCTTAGAAGACAGAAATGACGAAGTTGAATTGTTGGATCAAGGCATGACCAGTGACCAGTCAACCGAAGACATGTGTAAAACAATCAGTCTTTTACACTACTCAACACTTACCGGAACGATTGAAGATGACATGTGGATAATTGATAGCGGAGCTTCTAGGCACATGATGCGAGATCAATCCAGACTCTCAAATCTAAATGAGAAGAATACCTTGTACAAGGTGAAGGATTTGGACAAGCCACCATCAAAATGAAAACAAGTAATTATGTTCACTTAAGCAATGTTTTATATGTACCTGGTTTAGAAAAGAATCTTATAGCAATATCTTGCCTAGAAGACAAGGGAAACATAATCTCTTTTGTGGATGGAAAAGTGTTATCATGGCATAAAGACTCCAACATAGAGAATTCTAGGGTTATCGGAAGTCGTGAAGGAAATTTGTACAGACTACTAGAACAAAATGAAGAAGCTCTTGTACATGACGAAGTCAACCCTAATGAACTTTGGCACATAAGGTACGCTCATATTAATTATCAAGCATTAACCTTTCTCAAAATAATGGTTGAAGGAATACCAGAGTTGCAGTCTACACATGAAGGAATCTGCAAAGGATGTGCCCTTGGGAAGAATATCAAGAAACCATTCCCAAGAAACAATAACAAATCTAAGGAGATTCTAGATCTAATACACTTAGATGTTTGCGATTCGATGCCAGTAAAATCTCTAGGAGGATCTTCTTACTACATAATCTTCATAGATGACTATTCAAGAAAGACTTGGCTATACCTACTGAAGACAAAAGACGAAGTATTCAACAAGTTTCAAGAATTCAAAGCAGAGATAGAAAACCTCACGAACAAGAAGATCAAGACATTAAGAACATATAATGGAGGAGAATACACCTCAAAGGAATTCGTTTCATTCTGCAAATCGACAGGGATTAAGAGGGAGCTGATTGTTCCTCATAATCCTCAACAAAATGGTGTAGCAGAAAGAAAGAACATATCTATTGAAGAAATCGTAAAAGCCTTATTGAATGATCAAGGTTTGTCCATGTTCTTATGCGAAAGAAGCAACAATGACAACAATATATGTGCAGAACATAAGTCCTCATCATATATTGAAGAACATGACACCAGAAGAAGCCTTCTTAGGTAAGAAACCTAATGTGGAAAATCTAAGAATATTTGGATGTCCTGTTTACTCCCACATTACCAAGGACAAGAGGAACAAACTAGAACCTTCAGGAAAGAAAGGGATATTCATAGGATATAGTGATTCATCCAAGGCTTACAAAATATATATTCTATAAAAACACAAGATCGAGGTCAATAGAGACGTAACGTTCAATGAAAGGATGGCCTTCAGGAAATCCATCGAAGAAAATATAGAAGAAGAAGAGTTTGAAGAACTTAACGAAGAAAGCATAGAAAATGTAAATGACGAAAAAGGAACTACCTGATCATCCTATGGAGCCATGTGAAAACATTGATTCAGATATCATACCTAAGACTAAGAAAAGACCAGCTTGGATTGAAGCTAAATTACAAGACACAGAAAGACTCAAGGTTCTAGAAGGAACATTCAGAAAGAGTAAAAGACCTAAAAGATTCTCAAGTTATGCAACATACATGACAAAGATTCTAGATGAAGAACCTACCACATTTGAAGAAGCAGTTCAAAAGGAACAATGGAAAGAAGCTACGATGGAAGAGTATCAATCCATTATGAAAAATGAAGTATGGGAAATCATACCAAGACCTAAAGAAAAATCGGTGGTAACTTCAAAATGGGTGTACAAGATCAAACATGCAGCAGATGGAAGTGTGGATAAATGTAAGGCAAGATTCGTAGCTAGAGGGTTCTCCCAGAAGGAGGGAGAAGATTATGATGAAACGTTTGCTCCGGTGGCTAGATATACTTCCATCAGAGCTATCATATCTTTTGCCGCTTCCATGGGATGGAAATTACATCAGATGGATGTAAAGACAAATTTCCTCAATGGAGCTATTGAAAAAGAAGTATATATTGAACAACCTCAAGGGTTTGAGGTACATTCTAGAGACACTCACATTTTCAGATTGAAGAAAGCTCTATATGGACTCAAGCAAGCTCCAAGGGCTTGGTATGCTAGAATGGACAACTATCTAACAAGACTTGGTTTCTCCAAGAGTCATGCAAATCCAAACCTTTATTACAAAGTCATGGACAATGCACCTGTGATTCTACTATTATATGTTGATGATCTATTCATAACAGGTGAAGAATCTCTCATTATCTAGTGCAAGAAGGAATTATCTTTTGAATTTGATATGAAAGATCTAGGTCTCATGCACTATTACTTGGGACTAGAAGTATGGTAGAAGCATGGTGAAGTATTCCTTGGACAAGGAAAGTATGCAATAAAGATTCTTCAGAAATTTGGAATGATGGATTGTAAGTCGATGGACACTCCTATGAATGTGGATATAAGAAAAGTGAAAGTTCCATATTTTGATCCAGTAGATCCATCTCTATATCGAAAACTAATTGGGTCATTGATGTATTTGGTAAATACTCGACCAAACATTTTCTTTTCCGTAAATACACTAAGCCAGTTCCAGGTGGAACCAAGACATGAGCATTGGATAGCTGCAAAGCATGTATTAAGATATATTCATGGAACAATAAACTATGGTTTGAGATATACCGCATCCAACAATATACAACTTCATGGATTCATAGACTCAGATTGGGCAGGAAGTGCAAAAGACAGAAAGAGCACTTCAGGTATGTGTTTCATCTTGGGCTCCGCTATGATATATTGGGGCAGCAGGAAACAAAAGTCCATCACACTCAACACAATAGAAGCAGAGTATATGGCAGCATGTGAAGCATGCACTGAAGCAATATGGTTAAGGAAGTTAATCTCCAATTTATTTGATCAAATTCCAGAATTGACCATAATATATTGTGATAATCAGAGTTGTATAAGATTATTAGAACAACCTGTGTTTCATGAAAGGTCGAAACACATTGATATCAAGTACTACTTTATTTGAGATAAATTCCAAGAAGGAGAGGTAAAACTTGAGTATATCCCCACTGATGAGCAGCCAACAAACATTCTGACAAAACCTCTATCCAGAATAAAGTTTGCATATTTCCAAGAGAAGATGGGGATTGAGGAAATAACTCCCTTATTTGAAAGGGAAGACTCTCCAGGTTAGGAGGGAGCACTAAAATATTATTGAAACATTTATCTTTGTGATTGAAAAATAGTCCAGATTGGACAGATTCTTTCCTGTTCGAAAAGTGGATTGAGATTTCTGATGGACAACAATTTCCCATTGTGGTTAACATTGGAAATGGTCCATATTGTTGATGTATCATAGACAATGAATTCCCATTGTGGTTAACATGGGGAGTGGTCTAGGGCAGTATTTCTTCTTGAGGGTTACTCAAGAAGACTAGCCCGCCATGCCGAACAATGATTTCTCATTGTGGTTAACGTGAGGAATGGTCCATTTTGGAGGTTGATGCAGGACATTCTTTTCCTCTTGTGCTTAACAGAGGAAATGGTCCAGACAATCATTCCTTAGGGTTTATACATTCTCTCCAGGGTGCACTTTGATTAGTGTAGGAGGATTGGCCCAGGGTGGGGAATGGTCTAGGCTCAACAATCAGGGACATACATTCCTTAGGGTTTATACATTCTCTCCAAGGTGCACTTTGATTAGTGTACGAAGAATGGCCTAGGGTGGGGAATGGTCAAGGTTCAGAAGAAAGGACATTTATTCTTCCTTGTTTGAGAAGAATAGTCCAGATATATCATTGTTCTACTTTGAGGGCATATATTCTTTCATATCTCACAGACGTGAGTGAAACATTGGCCTAGATGATTCAGTTTATTTTAACAATATTTTTCTGTGCAGGTTGACATCAGATGATTGTTATGGAGACTGCTTGTCTCCAGACAGTAGATATATACTACCGTGGTGGATTTGTTCCACTGTTTGTGACTATGTGTCACGGTTTGAGTAGTTGCGTACTACCATGGATAAACATAGGTGTGTTCTATCAATTGATATTGTACTAGTTGTCATAGGAGATAATCCAGTTGGATAATAATGACAGTGCTCGTGATACTATCAGTTGAATGGTCTATTTGTGCTCAAGACCATACCTCCCTAGCTAGGAGGGAGTGTTGATATTATGGTAGCTTCGGGAGGTATGAACCTCTATTGTGACCTATGACGAGATTAGAATATTCTGGAAGGAAGCAAAGAAGTAAAGGAAACCCTAGATGAGATGTTGGTTGCAGAAATATAATTAATGTGAATTAATTAGTACCCAGAAGGAGAAGTCGACCCCAATAAGTCTTCCAAACCACTATAAATACAGAGTGCCATTTCTCATTATTCACACTTCTCAGAATTACAAAGAGTAGTTTCTGTGCACTGCAGTTGGTAGTTTTGTGCGCAAGTTTCTGGGGAAGGTGTTGCGCCAGTTTCTAGGTGGGACTATCTGATCAGCTTGGTTTCTATTCTTTCTTGGTACATTAGCCTTGCTTGTCTATTTATTGCTACCAATATTCTTCTCTATTAAGGTCAAGGTGCTCGGAGGGTGGCTTCGACCTATGGTTGGGTGACAAGGGTATTGTCAATGGTAAAACGAGCACAATATTTCATATTCTAACAATCCCAATCATTCCTACAACATTGATAATGTGTTCCCATTCATATGATCTAGTTATGACATCTCATCAGTTTTCGACATCGGACTAGGAATATTCCAAGACCCCTCCCTCTTGGGTTCTTATCAAGGAGATCCTCTCATTACCCCACTTGTAGAGATCACATATGTATGTGTTTTCACCTCAAATGGTGTCAAAATTTTAGATGAATCTTCCCTTGAAAAACATGCTTTGTTGGCACAGGGGTAGACCCAGGGTTCAACGCTTCAACAACGCACCAACAAAACCCTAACTACCGGCCCTTTCGGCAACACCTGCGAAGCAGATGAAGTCTCACCAGAGGTAGAGACAGGGGTGGTTGCAGGACTCAAATGTTTTCAATGTAGCTGGGATACAGATCTATGAATATACCACTTAACAAAGAACTTATCAGTTAAAATTCATTAGTAATTAACCCTTATTCACATTGCGGATCCAAACCCTAATTACATAACAATGCAGTATTCAACCAGATCTAACACATCTAATCACTTAGCATATGGAAAGAGATAAGATATAGCAATCATTCACATTACTAAGCACTAATCTATCATACCATATTCATCTAAACATTCATTACTTAGATCATATGAATATTACAACAACCATAATGCACAAACAAACCATAATAGAGGATATACGTGGTTCACCCCAGTGTGGGGCTACGCCCACCAACTCTTCATCTTCTTTATTATCTTCTGTCAATCTCTTTACATGAACAAAGCCTCAAAACCCACTCCACATAGGACAGGAGATCTGCGTGAACCTCGCCAGATCCTCCTTCCCCGAGCTAGGTTTAAGAACAAAGCCTTCTTACACTCACTTGCACTTAGCTCTGCAAGTCTCAGCATGCACTATGCACAAATCCTTTGAAATCACATAGATAGAACTCTAGCACTTAGAATCTTCTCTTTATCCATTTCTTACATTGCCTAGATATCTATTTATACATTACAAAATGGGCCTAAACATGGGTAAAACCATGGGTCGACATCCCATACCCATTACATAAACCCTAATCCAAAAAAATTCCCTAAAAAGGGGCTGAGATCCCGTGATCTCTGCATTGACTTGTGCTACGCCTTTGACCATCCCGTCGAAGTCCCAAAAGAGGTCAAACATGACCAAGGATCTCCAAGACTTGGTCAAGGGCCAACACACCCTAATCCTCGTGGAGACCCTACCATCACCACTAGGCCCACAACAAATTCCAAGTTCCTTATCACCCATTTGGAAAACAGTCCCTCAATCCCTAACACAAATTCCATTCTTTTAACCACCACCTAGTGTGTCATCTTATCAAGTTGTTTCTACTCTCACCTTCCCCATCATGGTGATCTCCATCCCTGTGTGGTACCTCAAACCACCTTCCATGGTACCAACACCATCACTACCAATTCAACCCACTATTGTACATAACACACCCATCGTCCAAACACAACAACCTCCTATTGGTCACACAGTTTCCCCTACAACTACCAACAAAGGGGGAAATAATAAAATTAAATGAACCAACCAACCTCGTGTCTAACCACCATGCTCCATTTTTATAACAGTTGGACACTTGACCCATCTTTTCCCTACATTTCTTGAATTACACAATCTCATTCATCTTCCCAAATAAGCACCCCTACTACCTACCCTCATAGTGACACCTATCCCAACATAATCCTTTTCCAGGAAGAAGAAGGGCATGTGTACCAACTACACATGTACCCTATGTGAGGAATATGATCATTAAACACATCACTGCTTGACTATCCCTACCTTCCATGATACTTTGAGAGTAGTGAGACAAACACCACTGCCAATGCCCTCTCAAGCTAACCACACTGCTACTAGAAATCAAACCGTTTACTACGTCTCTACATCAGTAAATGAACGCTTATTATGCCCTTGTGTTTTATGTTACCAGATGGATCATTACATGTATAGGTTCCCACTCATTATTGAAGGATGGGTGCACCATAGGGATTCCATCCCAACCAATACACCATAGGGTCAAACTCCATTAGACCAGACCTTGAAAAATCCCCCTTCCAGAATTCACATCATACCACCTCCACGACCCAACCTCCTTCCTTTGACCCCTCTAGTCATACCCATTCTGCAACTATCATAAGACTTACCAACGAATCCACCCAATTGAATCATTGATAAGTTTTCTGCCTGATATTTTACCTCCTCCCATCACTCATGATCCAAACACTTGTTTGGACATATGGTGCCTTTCATCTAAAATAGTGGAATCATCCCCATCCACCACACTAGGGTCCATTGATAATACCCAATCAATGTCTGGCCCCCTTTCCATAGACAATAACATCATCCCCAATGTACCTCAAACATTGGGCACTAACACATCCTTCCCACCAGTTAAAACCTTTGAGGACCTCTTGTTCTCATGCATCTTCCACACCGATGAAGAAATCATCGAGCCTTATAACAACACCCAACTATCCATGGGATGACATGCACCACTTCTCTTTCTTCCTATCCCAAGAAGTATTTCAACCCCGCCTAAACCCTCAAGTCTATGTGATTGAAGATAAATATTTCACCCCCCGGGGACATATTAATTCATTAAATAATCCAATCCTTGCACCTGATGCCTTTGAAGAAGGGAACATGGCCACCATCTTCCCTACCATCAAAATCGACATTTCATTCAAACCAAGCATCATCGAAGAAATTACCATTGATGTTGCATGCACCCCTGAGGAGATCATTCTTAAAAATCCCTCTTTCAGGAATTTCGAGACGTATTTGATTGGTCATACACGAAAATGACCATATTAGACCCTACCATTATTGAACATCGCATCAACACATGGACAGATGTTTCCCCCATTCTCCAAAAGAAAATACCACTTCATCTTTCAAAATCCATGGCTATCAAAGCAGATATCGATAAATTATGATCAGTTGCGTTCATTGATCCCATTACATATACATCATGGGTTTCCAATCCTTTTCTAGTCAACAAGAAACAAGGAACCATTCATGTATGCACCAATTTCTGTGATATCAACCAAGCATGCCCCAAGGAAAACTTTCCCACTCCCTTCATTGATCAAGTTATCGATTGTTGCATCGGACATGAAGTCCTCTCATTAATGGACAACTTCTTCGGCTATAATTGAATCTAGATTCGTCGGGAAGACCAATACAAAAATGCATTTAACACCCCATGGGGCACCTTTTCCTATCAGGTTATGTCATTCAACCTTAAAAATGTCAGTGCTACTTTCTAGTGGTCCATGACATATGCTTTTCGTTATCTCACCCATATCATTCTAGTCTTCTTAGACGATATCACTACTTGGTCTAAGAAAAGGTTTGAGCATATGGAACATTTACAACTCGTATTTCAACATTTTCGCCAATATAATATCCGATTGAACCCCCTCAAATGTGTGTTATGTGTAACTGAAGGATGTCTACTTGGTTTTATCATTTCCAACGAAGGAATCATAGTGGACCTCCTCAAGGTCCAAGACATTAACGAGATCCCCCTCTAAATAATTTGCGAAAACTACAAAGCCCTCAAGGAAAATCCAAATTCCTATGCCACTTTGTCCCCGATTATTCCATACACCCATGTATTATTTCATTTATTACGACGTGATATCCCATTCCATTGGGATCAACATGACAAAACTTCTTTTGACTCATTAAAATAAGAATTCCGTAAAGCCCCGTTGATTAGTTTCCTCGACTTTGACAAGGATTATATCCTATACCTGTCATCCTCTGAGGTTTCAGTTGTAGGAGTTTTAGTACAACTAGGTGATGATGGGAAGGAGCATGTCATTTATTATATCAACAAGAACCTCTCTAGGCCACCTTTGAAATACAACCACAAAGAAAAATTATCCCTAGTTTTTTTCCTCATAGTTCAAAAATTGCGTCATTATATCTTGCTTTGAACTACCAAGATCGTGGAAGATTCTAACCCTCTGCACTACTTTCTCATTCACCGCCAAATTAATTGCAAATTCGCTCGATGGATTGTTTCCTATAGAAATATGATTTAGATTTCTCCACTCCCAAGAGAAAAAACTCACTGGCCCTTGCTGAGATAATCTCATATATCCCCTCTACTTCCCATGATACCCCCATCAATGAAGACTTCCAAAATGAACACTTGTTTCTTATTGCATCTAATGATCCATGGTATGGATATATCCTAGTGTACCTCCACACTAAAAAATTCATCCCTCACCTCTCTCGTGATGACATACGCCACATATAACATCAAGCATCTTGTTACCTCCTCATAGGAGAAGTCCTCTACCATTGAGGGGCATATATAGTCCTCAATTGTTTCCTCACCATTGAATAAGTCGAAAATTTGTTGAATGATTTTCATAGTGGCACTTGTGGGGGTCACCTTTCAGGAACTTCCACCGCTCAGAAGGTCATCCGAGATGGTTAATTTTGTCCCATATTATTTCATGACTACATCCACGCAGTCAAGCATTGTGACACGTGTTAACTATTCACGCATAAATCCATAGCTCCACCATCTCCCCTTCATCCTATTATCTCAACATGCCCCTTCTGCAAGAGGGGCATCAATTTCATGAATTGTAATCCCCCGTCCAGTAATGGGCACAAATACATTGTAGTTGTAGTTGACTATTTCACCATGTGGGCCAAAGCCATGCCCACCTTCATTAACACAACTGACACAACAACTTTCTTCTTCTTTAACCATGTCATCACCCTCTTTGGAGTCCCCCTCCAACTTGTGTCTGATCATGACAAACATTTTGAGAACGAATTATTTGTTGAGCTATCTACCAAACTGGTATTTTCCCATGAGTTCTCTTCACCATATTACCTTGAATCAAATGGGAAATTGAATTCATCAATAAAGTCATCAATACCATGCTCCAACGCATAGTAAACAAACACAAAACCAACTAGAATCACATGTTATTCTATGCATTATGGGAATATATCATAGCTGTCAAAAGTACCATCGAGTTCACACCATTCCATATGGTTCACGGGGTAGAATCTGTACTTACCATCGAATGCAAAATACCTACTCTGAATACCATAATTGATCTCTTACCAGATGCCACCCCAATATAACAATGATTTCTCAATATTGAATCTCTTGATGAAGATCATTGTTCATCCTTACAAAGTCATGAGGCAGCCAAGAAACAATCCATGGCCGTCTTCGATCATCAAGTTAACCTTACATCCTTCACCAAAGGAGATCTCTTATTATCCTACGACATCGCTCATGATACCCCAGGCCATGAAAAATTTGAGTCTCTATGGAAGGGACCATATATCATCCTCTATTGCCTCACTAATGGTGTATACATTCTGGCTCACCTAGAAGGGGTCACACTCAAAGACCCCGTCGATGGGTTATATCTGAAGAAATTCTACCCTCAGTCTAGCTACTCTACCTTAGGGAATTTCTTCTATTTTCCTCGAGTTTTTAGTTTTTTTCTTCTCAAAAAGTACCAACAAAACCATATGTTTGATTCCTTACTCGTATTTCAAGAAATGCATTATTCAATCTCCTACCACACCGAGTACGTTAATGGTCCCAACCGTTGGACTTAGAATCTCGCTTCAGCTGCTTGGGTCATTTTCACCCCTGACCATGTACTACTACACTCTAGTGGTGTTTTCCTTGATCCTACTACCAATAACTAAGTAGAACATGCCAATTTCATTGGTCTTCTCTTAGAATCCACTCACCTTGATATTCATCACTTAAGCATCCTCTTCGATTCCTATCTCATCATTATGCAATTGAATAATGTGTATCACATATGTGATCCATGCCTCTATCGCAAGTACCTGCAGGTTAAACTTCTATCACACAATTTTGAGTCAATCACATTTACTCATATTCCCAGGAGCCTCAACCAAGTTGCAAATCACATGGCTAATCAATTCCTAGATTGGCATTTATCCCATTAGCA
>JZKD02S1097906.1:154501-176679 GCA_000966675.3 Picea glauca
ACATACAATTTCCTTAGCCCCATGGCTAGGCCCAAATCTCAAAAAATATTCCCTATGCATCTACAAAATGGGAGTTCACAAACTCCTCTACATCATACAAAAGTGGGCAAGGCCCATGCTAGAGATGACACCTATGGGTCCCCTAACTCTAAAAATTCACTAGTTGGAGGGTCCGTTGGTGGATCCCTGTCATTGGGTGGATCTCTCCCCCCCCCCACCTAGGGGCATCTTGCTCCCAGGGATGTGTCTAGTCAATGTTTCTCTACCTACTATTTCTCTTCATACAATCAAAATCCAAAGATGATCCACACCTATACAGTGCTCCTGTATCTTCTCATCATGGATATAAGGACATCTCTCCTTAGGTACTCCATCCAAGACTACATCTAGTCGTCGCCTCAGGTCCTCAATCTTCCGAACCAATGCCACCACATCATCTTTAGAAGAATCCTACGATGGACCCACCCCAAGGTCATCATATCAGCGATGCCTCGCCCTACCCTCCACATCCCACTCCTCCTCCTCTATCGTACCTACAAACACATCATCCCAATCTTTGGCTCCCACATATGCAAAGTCACATAACAAGTTTCATGAGTATATATGGTAGACAAATATATACATCCATGAATATCAAACATGCAAAAAACAACATGCATACCTCAGTGATCACAATGCTCACCCGATGGTAGGCGCATGTCAGGATGATGATGGAAGTCAATCCCGGAATATGGGAACTTGTAGATAACCTATGGGGTCTACCTCCAAACCCCCTAAAACATAGGTGTGGAATAATTCCCTCCCTTGCCATCGTGGTGGTGGGATAACAACTGCCCCCACCTCATCAATCGATGGTTTCACATAAGAGGTGGATCTAATATCACCTTTAGGTGCAAGAGAATAAAACTCTCCAAGAAAAAGGCACACAACGCTGACTAGAAAGAAAAGTCCCCGCTCATGGACACAACACATCTATCCAATTGTGAGACCATATAGGAATGCATCAAGCGAGCCCAAAAATACATGCACCCCTCCATCGTTCTCTCCACAATCGCCAGGTGTTCCCCAAAGATACATTGGGTCCCCAATGACCCAAATATCCTCACTGTTATTGAATAAATTGGTAGGTGCGGACACTAAGTGATCTCCCTAGATTCACCTAGATCTAGAACAAAACACACCAGAACATGACGCTTTCCTTAAGTTTTAGATATTGAATTTAGTAAATAAAGAGGGATAGGTGGCATACCTTTTAAATGCCACTTCCTCTCTCCATCGCCATCCTAGCTCCATTCCAACACTCATACAATGATGAACCTACGAAAGAACACAACCAACCAAAGTGATAGTAATAGCATAAGCTCAATATAAACCTATGTATGTGATAAAGGAATCATACAATAAAACACAACAAGCTTTATAGGAAAGAATCATATTACTATATCATATTAAATGTGAAGGAGATATTACAACCATGGCCTTGATGTCGTAAGGTCCCTTCCAACTATCCTTCATTCCCCACACACTTCCACTCCAAGAATTATGAGAGCATAGATCTTATAATATTCACAATCTATCTTGACAAAGTGGCTCATATAACCAAGCTAACAATCTCCAAAGCTCAATCCAATCCAAGCTCCAAACTCAAAATCTCAAAAGCTAATCTCATCCAAGCCAACTTTTTCCATGAGAGATCCTCTACGTTTATAAGCTAAAGAGGATAAGGTGAGGAGGTCAGGATGATCCCACCAAATCATGAAAGCGAGTAAGATCCAAACCATTCAGATGCCATCTCACCATGGAAGTTTCTCCTTCTAGAAGCATCGAGAAGATGCTTGTTTTTCCCATGTATGAGCATTCTCGCACCCTGCTTATAGAGAAACTTGCGAACCTCTCGCAACCCAACTATGGTGCAGCCTACGAGAATCAGGCATTCTCACACCCTAGCCATAATGTAGCATGCAGAAACCATCTTTAATAGGGTTTTCATAAAGGAAAATGAAACTTCTTTTCTCATGAAAAGTTCTTCACCCTTCTTTCTTCAGGAACTCAGGCCACTGACCCCTCTAAAGACTACAGACAGGTTTACATCATTAACGGTCATAGGGATGACAAAAATAATGTGTAGCACTCACAATCATTGAAAAAAATAGCTATGTCTCTAGAGAATCGATCACAACTATATTGATTTTTCCCCCACTCATCACTGCATTCCCTGAACAATGTTGTGTAGCCATCACTGCCACCATAACCCTCAATGGAATCTGTGGCTCGGGCACCAACTCCGCTCCCCAAAACAGGACCCCAGTGAAAAAATAGATATCCACATCAACTATAATCCATAGATCATATCCCCATACCTTAAAAATATTCCACTTTGACCTCCACATACTAATAATAAAATCCAGGAGAACCTTCTGGGATCGAATCATTGAGTAGTTAAAGAATCTCAAAAGACCTGCACAGGCCAATCACCGACAGATATCCCGATCATCTCCCACTTCCCTTCACGGGGCATCCTAGTCTCTTTCTTTCCACTAGATTGGTATCTTGTACCTGTACCCAATCCAACAACAATTGAGTTAGTTTTCATCATCCAAAAAACTCAAAACATAAAAACAATATCAAAATTACCTCTCTATGAGGTTACCTCCTTCACAAACACACATCTACGCAACTGTCTACCAGACAGTCATGCACAACCTGTACAATTTTCCCCAGACAACAATGCATATCTTGTGTGGTTGTCCCCCATAAAGCCATTTACATTTGGTACGACTATCCCCCCAACATCTGCGCACATTTTTTGCGGATGTCCCCCCGATAGTTGTGCAAATTTGGCATAGTTGTCCACCCAACATCCACACACATTTGGTGTGACTGTCTTCATTCCCTCCACTCCCATCAGTGTGCAAAAATCTCTCATATCCACGCACTTGTGTGTGAAAGATATTTCCACAGTCCTACACACTGTGTATGACTATCACAATTAATCCCACACACATATGCATAGAAACCAACCTTTTTCTTGCGCAAACACTCCTATCCCCTCATAAAAACAATTGTACAACCATCTGTATGGCCCCCAACCCCATCCAAAACAACCCTAAAATATGCAAGAGGTCCCGACGACTTACCTGTCTCTCCCACAGGATGAATCTGAATCCTCATACCTTCGTACCATTCTGAAATGCACACAAATAAACTCTCATACCTTAACTTTCATAATTATAAATGATGAGGTATTATGGGCCCCACACCCATATATATGCCCCTTTCCCAATATTTAACACCCCCATTCAGCAGCTCAAGACCTCCATTTTTCACATAGTTTGTGGTACATAGATCCTGACCCTACCTTCTACGTCGTGCCATTCTCCATTTCCCATTTCCCATTTCATCAAAAATCCCCAGGCCACCATTTTTTGCACCCCAGGCATAGGTACACATGTTTCTTGTCCATTAATTATCAAATAGCTATAATATATATTTTTAATAAGATATTTTCCACGTCGGGTATTTGGTTTTTGTATGTGTCGATACTTATCGTGTGCACCAATCATCACTTCAAACTTAGCCACCCTATGTCCCCTTCAGGTATATGTTCAAAACTTGCATGCACTCACACCCCCTGCAAACAATTTCATATCCAAGTTATACCCCTCGACATTTACCCTTATAATCCTCACACCCAGTTCCACAGTACCATCACCTCGATTTCATTCAGGTACTGTTAACCTGTAGCATTTCCACCTCCACAAGTTGTCCCACATATATTTACCCCTTGGCATATTGACACTTATGGTGTTCTGTCCATTAGGCTCAAGAGTCCTGGTAGCATTATACCCCAGAGTAAAAACCTCATACTTGTTCCTCATCTTCATCCTAACCACCCCAGTATGGACTCCCACATCATGTTTTTGGTTACATTAAATGCACCTCTGCATTATCATTAACCCTCCACATCATCCAACATCAATTTCCCATTTGGAATATTATCCTCCATTCACCTACCTAGTACAAAAACCCACCAATGTCCCCCCTACTCTTCATAAATTACATTCCCCTACTTGTTCCCCATGAGGCCAAGCCATCCTTCACTAGGGTAGTTTTTAATGTACATGTACTTTCAACCCAATCATTCTTTATTTATTTGATAATTGTATAAGAATATTTCCAATTCCAACAAGTAGAGTACATTATTGCCATCGCAACTGATGGCGCCTTTTTCCTTGGCACATAGAAACCCATGCTGCCCTTGGTTGGGGCATTCCCATTTCATCATCATATTTTCAAAGGTATCCATATCATGGCCCAAATACCGACTATCACCAACACCCCTATCCTACACATATGTATTTTTACCCTTCATCCACTCCTTTGCAGTCTCACCATTCCATAACAGTTTACCCAATATCTGGTTGTCCCCCTAACACTAGATCACATTTTATGGTTGCTTCCATCATTCCATTTTCCCCCAAACAAGGGAATTTATCGAGTCCCATACATATTGACTATCATTCATGTCACCATTTCATCCATCTTCTCCTCCATTCATCCCCTAATCATGTTTGATCAAATCAATGCCAAGAATCCCTTTTGCTTCTTGCATTTGCACCCCTTCCCTGTCGACGTCAACACAAGATTCCAGGAATATTGCAATATATTGGCTCCCAATCCCTTATAACTGAGTAGTCTCGGATGACACATAAAGAGTCTTCATTTTTTTCTGATGTCATTGACCACCATGACATTCAACTTCAACAAAGTTTCATGTTACGGTGGGTCTTACTATGAGACCGTTGCAGTTTTCAGTAATTGACGAAGACCTCTAAATTTTCTATGTCATCAATCCATCTGAGTTATTCATACCTCAATCTAGAGCATGTTCAGTAATCAGAACCACTATCTTCCATTGTTTGATGCCCCTGAAAGCGTTGTAGACATCTACTTCATCAACAATATTCAGTTTATGTCATTTCATTTATGGTTTCATGACATGAGAATGGGGCATGCCTGCCTCATTTGTACACATATTTTCATTTCATATTTTTGGAGAATACTAGTCTCATTCAGAATCCCCTTTTCCTCCAATAGATCACTCTCACAGTTCCTCTCAGTAGTTGATACAACTCTCCTCTACTATGGAAATTTTAGCAAAATTAACATTGATGTGTTTTAGCTATACATATGATCCTAACCTCACACATCAAGGGACATATGTTATCACCAAAACATTTATCATAGAAATACAGACAATGCATGAAGAAACAATTAACAAAGATACATCATACTTCCAATATTTACAAAACCAATTCTAAGCAAGGTGGACAAAACTATGCAAAAAACCCATAAAGTTGTGCACACTTCCAAAAACGCCAGTGCACACACATTCACATGGGCCAAAAGAACTCCAAACACGCACAATGTGCGATCCATGTGAATTTCCATGAAGAAACCTACATGGATTCATAAATGGCACATTTATGAATTTGGTTGGGCCTCAACCACTTCTAGGGTGATGTAATTCAAGACAAGACCCCAATATCGACCTAAAATATCATCTTGGGATGACTGAAAAGATGGGATGTACCTCAAAATCCTTCCCATTCTGATGAAGGAGCATTGCTCCACCTCAGCAACGCATCATCTAGACAACACATCAGTGTGAATTCAAGGAGGGGAGAGGCGCCAACCCTCTCATTTTTCCCTCATTTTAAAATTTTAAAATTGTAATTAAATGCAATTAAATGTTTGTAAGGATGGAAGAGCCAAATTGATGCCTTTGTTTAGGGAGGAGATTATGTCACCTTTAATGGCTGATAGGCTGATGAATATCTAGATCCGATTCAGACTAGATAGCCATTGAATGCAATTAATGAGAGTAGGTAGATGGAGGGAGAGCTCTAGAAGCCCCTCTTTTGTAAAATATATTTTTATCTGATTTCATTAAGATAGATTAGATATAGAATGTAGAGTAGAGGAGAAGAGGAGGAGAGAACGTTGAGACTCTATTGCAGTCCAACCTTTGTAAACATATGTATAGACATTAAGAGATAATACAAAAGCAGTTTTCGTGCATACGATTATGTGTGTGTTTATATGTTTATGAATGAATGTCATCTGTGTGTTTATGGATGTATGTTGTAGATGTATGAGTAGTTTCCATCTACATGGATAGATATAATTTCTTTATCTGTGAGTTTTTTTAAATCATTCTGGGTTCTTTAGGCTAAGTGAAAGAAGTGCACATATGAATCTCAAATCGAGTTTAGGAAAGAACGTTCTAGGAGGGCACACAAAGATAGTTTGCAAACTCAAAAGGAGATTCAAGGTTATTGAATACCTTGGAGGAGAGACTGTGCAAAGGAGGCAGAGGGAGAACAAAATTGTTGAGGATTCTGTAGAGCTTTGCTAGAAGGGCATCAAGAAGGTGCAAGTGTGCACAAGGTGAACTCTGTTTCGAGTTCTAAGAAGAGAAGTGTCAAGGAGAAGACACTCACAGAGTTGTTGAACACTCTGGAGGAAGACCTGTGCAAGGAGTGCACAAGGCCAACACTCAGAAGAAGTGTTGAAATACAACCATCTGAAGGTCAGTCAAAGCGTAAGGAGTGCACGTAGAAGCAAACTTATTTCAAGTTTGAAAGCTCAATAAGACGAGCACAGAGCATGTCAGGAGGGCACTAGAAAGTCTTTTGGAAGACGTAGAAGGGTAGAATCCCTTGGGATACTGAGAAAGTTTGAGAATCTTAGAAGAGATAGTGCAAAGAGTGCATGAGAGTTGGAATTATTCCGAGTCTCGAAGCTCCAAAGGAGTGTTTCAAAGTTGCACGCAGAGATCAATTGTGCATCAAGGCAAGGTCAAATCCCATTGAAAAAAGCTTAGGAGGAGAAATGAAGACGAGACCTAAATTCATTGGGCTTGCAGAAGGACCAAAGGTCGAAGCCTTTGAGCACTTATAAATTTATTCCAAGTCGGGAGAAAGTGCAAGATCAGGAGGAGGAGCGACAACTGCCATCAGATCAGATGCAAGGAGGAGATATGGACCGTTGGATTCATGCCCACACATTAAAATAAGAGTGCATAGGAGAACAGATCCTAGCCATCAGATATGGGTATGAAGGACCAACAAATGTTGGATCCAGAGGTAAGTGCATGGGCCTTAACCCTTTTGGAAGTGCACAGGAGAGTGGACTTGCGAAGTCCTGGAGTCTCGAAGGCAGTGGGACCATCTATCGTCAAGGTTGACAAGTGGGAGAATATCCGAGAGTTTGAGGATTCAAACTTTGGAATATTTGGTGATGACTACAGTCGAAACAGCTGAAGCATGGAGTCCCAAGCGCCTAGGAGATTAAGCCCTGGGTCATAGCCCGAGGTCACATAAAAGGAGAGCGTGGACCGTAGATCTGGTCCTAGAGGAATTTTTCGATTCAAAAATTAGGAAAAAGGGACCAGGAAGCTCGCAAAATATTCGAAGCACAAAGTCACAAAGGGAGATGGCCCATAGTTGTAGTCTGTGGTCATGTGAGAGGAAGGGGATTATCCAGGAGAGATAGCACCCATTGGCATTGAGATTTTAATAACGCTAAGGAGAGGGCCTGCAAATGCCATACGACCTGCGCCAGAGGAGGAAGGGGGATTGTGTAAGTTGATTTGGGTTCAAAAAAGAGCTCAAAGAGTCAATCTGACTCCTTGATGTGAATGATCCTAGACCGGGAGGTCAGAAGCCCCAAGGGGAGAAGGGGGGGGTCTGCATCAAGGAGAAGAAACTCACAGAGTTATGTGTCAAGGATAAGACACTCACAGAGTTGCGTGTCAAGGAGAAGACACTCACAGAGTTGTGTGTCAAGGAGAAGACACTCACAGAGTTGTTGAACACTCTGGAGGAAGACCTGTGCAAGGAGTGCACTAGGCCAACACCCAGAAGAAGAGTTCAAATAAAACCATCTGAAGGTCAGTCAAAGCGCAAGGAGTGCACGTAGAAGCGAACTTGTTTCAAGTTTGAAATATCAGGAAGAAGAGCATAGTGCATGACAGGAGGGCACCTGAAAGTCTTTTGGAAGATGCAAAAGGGTATAATACCTTGGGATACTGAGAAAGTTTGAGAATCTCAGAAGAGATAGTGCAAAGAGTGCATGAGAGTCATAATTATTCTAAGTCCCAAAGCTCAGGAGGATTAGGTCAAAGTTGCACGCAGAGTGTAAGTGTGCAAYAGGGAGATCTCAAATCCCATTGACAAAAGCTTAGGAGGAGAAATGCAAAAGAGACCCAAAGTCACCAGACTCACAAAAGGATCAAAGGMTGAAGCCTTTGAGAACTTAAAAATTTCTTCCAAGTCGGGAGCGACAACTTCCATCAGATTAGATGCAAGGAGGAGATATGGACCATTGGATTCATGTCCAGACACTCAAAGAAGAGCGCAGAGGAAAGAAAATCCTAGCCATTAGATCTGGGTACAAAGGACCAACAACCATTGGATCCATAGGTAAATGCATGGGCCTTAACCCTTTTGGAAGTGAATAAGAGAGTGTACTTGTGAAGTCATGCATTCCTGAAGGCAGTGGGATCGTCCATCATCAAGGTTGATAGGTGGGAACAAATCCGAGAGATCGAGGATTCAGACTTTAGAATATTTGGTGATGGTTGCAGTCGAAACAACCGAAGTCTGGATTCCGCAACACCTAGGATATTAAGCCCCAAGTTTGAAATATCAGGAAGAAGAGCACAGTGCATGACAGGAGGGCACCTGAAAGTCTTTTGGAAGATGCAAAAGGGTATAATACCTTGGGATACTGAGAAAGTTTGAGAATCTCAGAAGAGATAGTGCAAAGAGTGCATGAGAGTCATAATTATTCTAAGTCCCAAAGCTCAGGAGGATTAGGTCAAAGTTGCACGCAGAGTGTAAGTGTGCAACAGGGAGATCTCAAATCCCATTGACAAAAGCTTAGGAGGAGAAATGCAAAAGAGACCCAAAGTCACCAGACTCACAAAAGGATCAAAGGATGAAGCCTTTGAGAACTTAAAAATTTCTTCCAAGTCGGGAGCGACAACTTCCATCAGATTAGATGCAAGGAGGAGATATGGACCATTGGATTCATGTCCAGACACTCAAAGAAGAGCGCAGAGGAAAGAAAATCCTAGCCATTAGATCTGGGTACAAAGGACCAACAACCATTGGATCCATAGGTAAATGCATGGGCCTTAACCCTTTTGGAAGTGAATAAGAGAGTGTACTTGTGAAGTCATGGATTCCTGAAGGCAGTGGGATCGTCCATCATCAAGGTTGATAGGTGGGAACAAATCCGAGAGATCGAGGATTCAGACTTTAGAATATTTGGCGATGGTTGCAGTCGAAACAACCGAAGTCTGGATTCCGCAACACCTAGGATATTAAGCCCCAAGTCATAGCCCAAGGTCACATAAAAGGAGAGTGTGGACCGTAGATCTGGTCCTAGTGGAATTCGCCTATTCAGAAACCAGGAAAAAGGGAGAAGGAAGCTCACAAAATCTCCGAAGGGCAGAGTCACGAAGGGAGCTGGCCCACGGTCGCAGTCCGTGGTCATTTGAGAGGAAGGGTCTTAGCCAAGAGAGCTAGTGCCCATTGGCGTTGATATTTTAACAATGCTAAGGAGAGGGATTGCGAGTGCCATACGACCTATGCAACAGAGGAGGAAGGGGGCCTATGTAAGTTGATTTGGGTTCAAGAAGGAGCTTGAATATTCGATATGACTCCTTGATGTGAACGATCCTAGACCGGGAGGTCAACAACCCTGAGGGGAGAAGGGGGGGTCTACATCAAGTGGTATCAGAGCACAATTTTCTTCTGTAGATTTCAGGCAAAGGATAAGCTGGAGATTCTCTCAGTTACAGAGTGAAAAAAAAACTTTCCAGGAGGGTAGGTAGAGGGTGAAGATGGCTACTGAAGGTCGTAAGCGTGGTTAAGGCAAGGACCATCAGTAGAAAAGAAAATAAGAGATGGATAAGGAGCTCGAAGAAATAGGGGAAGAGATGGAGAGGCTTACATTGAAGATGTAGCAGGAGTCAAAGGCACGCTGGACATACGAATGGAACTTGAAGAGGAAAGCTAAGTGGCATGTCCAAAAGTTGTTGGCCAAAATACAACAACAAGATTTGAGGAGGTGGCTGAGGTATGAAAAAAACCTCAGTGACACAGAAGAGGAGTAGGTTTTCATTTGTGAGACATATATTGGAAGAAGCTTCAGTTATGAGGAGGAGAAGAGATCAAAGAATATCATAGAATGCCAAGAGGGAAGAAGATAAATCCTATATTTCCAGGTGGGAAAAGGAGAAGAGATGAACTCAGAAGTGAGTTCGGATAAAAAAAAGAGTGGTGACAAAGGAAGATCAGAAATGTATTCTAATTATTGGGGGAATTGAGATATCCCTACCAAACAACCTAGTTGAGGCCATAGCATGTGTTGCAGATGAAACAGTAGAAGAAAGACAACCAACAGTGACGATCATAGATGAGGAGAAGGATCAGACACTGAGGTTTTCACCAACATAAGGAGAAGCTCATTCAGAGGAATGGCTCAAAACTTTCAGCTAGGAATATGAACAGGAGATGACTGCAACATTGAAGCCTACAACAGAAGAAGAAGAAGACAACATAGACTTTATTTATCTGTATGAAGATTTGGAATCCCTAGAGAGAAGGGTGATAATGCAAATCCAACACATCCAACATATCAGGTTGGAAAAAGGTGAAGGATCATACCAGCCCAAGGAGCAATTGGAGGGAGATGGATTCGAACCAATCCAAGGAGAACTGACAGAAGGAAATCTGTCAGAGGCATTAGTTGAGCAACGACTCAGTGATGAGACTGCAGAACTAGAGTATGCAATAGAGTGGAAAGCTAAGGCCACGAGAGATGGAGAAAACAACAGGGGGATCGAGTTGATCAACCCATTGACAAGGAGGAGTTGCACCTGAGAAGACTGCATAAGGAGAACCAACCACTCGAGAAACTAGACGAGGTGATTGAGGAGGTCAGAATAATGATGTTGAGGTCAACACAAGAATATATCAACGAGGAGAAGATGAACAGAGGAGAGCCTATCAGAGCAACAGGGAAACAACAACATCAGAGCAGTGGAGCAGGAGGACAATTCCAAAGGAGAGCTTGGGATCCAGGGGGATTTCAACATTAGAGAAGGGGAACTCATTAGAAGGAGCTCATGATTTTTTCACAACATTGGAGTATGATGTAGGAGAATCGCTCCACCTCAGAAATGCATTATCTAGACAACACATTAGTGAGAATTCGAGAAGGGGAGAGGCACCAACCCTCTCATTTTTCCCTCATTTTCAAATTTTAAAATTTTAATTAAATGAAACTAAATGTTTGTAAGGATGAAAGAAACAAATAGATGCCTTTGTGCAGGCATGAGATGATGTCTCCTTTAATGGCAGATAGGTTGATGAAGATCTAGATCCAATTCAGAGTAGATAGCCATTGAATGCAATTTAATGCAATTAATGAGAGTAGGTAGATGGAGGGAGAGCTCGAGAAGCCCCTCTTTTGTAAAATATATTTGTATATGATTTCACTAAGACATATTAGATCTAGCATGTAGAGTAGAGGAGAAGAGGAGGATAGAACACTGAGACTTCGTTGCAGTCCAGCCTTTGTAAACATCTGTATAGACATTCATAGATAATACAAAAGCATTTTTTCCTGCATATGATTCTGTGTGTGTTTATATGTTTATGAATGAATTTCATCTGTGTGTTTATGTATGTATGTTGCATATGTATGAGTAGTTTCCATCTGCAGGGATATATAGAATTTCTCTATCTGTGAGTTTTGTTAAATCATTTTAGGTTCTTTAGGATAAGTGCAATGAGTGCACATATGAATATCGAATCACATTCAGGAAATAATGTGCCAGGAGGGCACACCAGGATAGTTTGCAGACTCAAAAGGAGCTTCAAGGTTATTGAATACCTTGGAGGATAGACTGTGCAGAGGAGGCACAGGGAGAACAAAATTGTTGAGGATTCTGTAGAGCTATGTAGGAAGGGCATCGAGAAGGTGCAAGTGTGCACAAGGTGAACCTTGTTTTGAGTTATGAGAAGATAAGTGTCAAGGAGAAGACACTCACAAAGTTGTTGAACAATCTGGAGGAAGTCCTATGCAAGGAGTGCACCAAGAAAACACTCAGAAGAAGTGTTGAAAGAAGACCACCTGAAGGTCAGTCAAAGTGCATTTAAGAGAACTTGTTTCAAGTTCAAAATTTTAGGAAGACGAGCGCAGAGCATGCCAGGAGGGCACAAAAAAGTATTTTGCAAGACACAAAAGGGTAGAATCCCTTGGGATACTGAGAAAGTTTGAGAATCTCAGAAGAGATAGTGAAAAGAGTGCACGAGAGTCGAAATTATTCCGAGTCTCGAAGCTTAGGAGGAGTAGTTCAAAGTTGGACACAGAGCACAAGTGTGCAACAGGGTGAGGTCAAATCCCATTGACAAAAGCTCAGGAGGAGAAACAAAGACGAGACCCAAAGTCACTAGGTTCACAGAAGGATCAAAGGCTGAAGCCTTTGAGCACTTAGAAATTTCTTCCAAGTCAGTAGAAAGTGAAGCTCAGGAGGAGGAGTGATAACTGTCGTTAGATCAGCTACAAGGAGGGGATCTGGACCATTGGATTCATGTCTAGACACTCAAATAAGAGTGCAGAGGAGAACATATCCTAGCCATCGGATCTGGTTACGAAGGACTAAAAACCATTGGATCCAGAGGTAAGTGCACATGTATTAAATATTTTAGAAGTGCACATGAGAGTGGACTTGCGAAGGCCTAGAGTCTCAAAGGAAGTGGGACTATCCATCATCAAGGTTGATAGGTGCGAGCAGATTTGAGAGTTTGAGGATTCAGAATTTATAATATTTGGTGACGACTGTAGTTGAAACAATTGAAGCCTTGATTCTGAAGCACCTAGAATATTAAGCCCTGGGTCATAGCTCGAGGTCACATAAAAGGAGAGCATGGACCGTAGATTTGGTCCTAAAGGAATTCACCGATTCAGAAATCAGGAAAAAGGGAGCAGGAAGATCGCAAAAGCTCCGAAGCAAGGAGTTGTGAAGGGAGCTAGCCTGCGGTCATAGTTTGTGGTCATGTGAGAGGAAGGGGCTTAGCCAAAAGGGCTAGCACCCATTGGCATTGATATTTTAACAATGATAAGGAGAGGCCCCATAGGTGCCATTCGACCTGCACCAGAGGAGGAAGGGGGCTTGTGTAAGTTGATTTGGGTTCAAGCAGGAGCTTGAAGAGTCGATCTGACTCCTTGATGTGAACGATCCTAGACCAGGAGGTTAGAAAACCCAAGGGGATAAGGGGGGCGTTTGCATCACATTCACACCTAGAGCAAGCTACCAAACACCTATTTATGACTATATAAATAGAGGGCCATTGTATGCACAAAAGGAAGAAGTCATAGCATTTTTATCTTTTCCAAATACTCCTGGAGAAGCCATTTGTTCTCTTAAGAATAGATTGGGAAAGTATAGCATAGGGAAATCTTTTCACCTCTTGGGAAGCTTTTCAATAGAGTTCTTCACAATTGTAATTCAAAATAGGAGAGTAATATCTTTACTTTGAGGGATTCAAGAGACCTCCCTAGGAGGAATAGGGGATTCATAAATCTCACATTTATCCTCTTGGTGTTCTCAATTTCAAACACCATTCTCTATTAGATAACCACTCTTGGTGTTCAATTTCATGCATCCCTTTTAAATGTTAGCTTTGTTTAGTTTCCATTTTTTATTATTCCTATCTTGCTTTATTTCTTTCTTTATATCTTGTGGGTTCACTAACCTAATAACTATTGTTCCTTGTTTCTTTGTTGGATTACCAAGGCAATAAAAGGGGTCTTTTTTTTCTCACCTTTGTGATCAAAATGCCCAAATAGTCATGCTCATGGAATTTTCTATAGTGGAATGGGACATGTTCACAATCTAGAGTTTGAATCCACTCCACATATTAGAAGAGAATACTAATGGATTCGGATAGGGAATTTGTGACATTCATGTATACACATATCCTTTCATATGAGGTGTATCTCCCTTGCTTGGTAAACTCTGAGATCTTGATGAAGGAATCCATTGAGTTTCCAATCCCTTCTAATGTCTCAAATTCCCAGAATCCCTGATGTAGGGAATACATTTGAATCCAAACCGAAGCTTCCGTGAAGGTTTCCTAGATAGGGATGAAGCATTGCATTCATGTTCAAGAATTTTCTATTGATCCTTGAAACACGTGAATGTAGACGTGAAGAACCCTTTTGATCCTAGTTTTAGATCAACATGGACTTTGGTTTTCCACCTGGAATTTACCCATCTAAATAGTTCCTTCTTGGAGGGACATAAACCCATGAATCTACTTGTGATACATGATCTTTCATGTATTTTGTATAATTATCAACATTGGGTGAGGTTACTTCATACCTTAGGTTATCCTTGGATTTGGCCAAATAGTGGTTCCTTAGTTTTTTGGTGTTTTCCCTAGCTATGAACTCTCCTTGTCAGGTATAGATTCCTTGCCAATATTTTCCCTTGACCCTCCCATTATGGGGGAAAAGGGGTAGGTAGAGGCCTTCCTAGTGACTATTTACTTGAAGGATCATAGATCTTCTTATGGGCTACTAGAGGTTTCTATGGTGGCTAATTCAAGTGGGATTGCCACTATCCTAAAGACTGCAACCACACCATTGAGCTTCTACTTTAGGTAGTATAGGATATGCAAAGTGTTGATGCAGTCTACATAGATAGATTCGGCTAGGGTTGTAGAGATAGGGATCAAGGTTGGAGAGGTTGTATTCCTATAAATTTTCCATCTATAGCTATATTGTACAGGTTACAATTTTTCAATTAATAATATTGGGATTTTTTGTACATTCTCTTGTGAGTTATTTTGTTGTGATAATTGATACACATTTACTTTATGTTTATCTAAAATTATTTTTGTTGACATATGAAAGATACTAAACTTAATTGTAGTGATATTATTAATATTTTTTTTTGTTATTCATTATGAATTAGTGCATGAAAGGTGCAATCTACAACCTCTATAAGAGGAAATAATTTTGTTGTACTAAGTTGGATAGGTTATATAACCCAAAAGTAGAATGTAATTACTGATGAGTTATTTAGTAAGGTTGGTAGTGCTTATGAAAGTGTGCAAAACATTGATAATCCTATCTTGGAAAGGATCATGATTGCACATGAGTTCAAATGTGCAAGATATTTCCTCCTCATTTCCAATAAGAACATTTAGGATCTTAGAAGGAGGAAGGAAGATTTGTAAGGGGAAACATGATGGCATTGTTCGCGGTTTGTAAGACCAAAAGTTCGAGTTATCTATGACCAAAAAACCCCACCAGAATATATCCCTTTTAGCATCACCTTCTTACGCAAATGAAGTCTCACCCGAGGTATCTATTAGGACTGCAAGAACTAGGTTTCTATAGTAGTGAGGGAATGGGAGGTGACCATTATGTTTATTATTCCTTATTATTTATGTGTGCATAATTCTGTCCTTGTTCCTTATTAACTAATTAGTGATTTAGATTCATACCATCAATTGATTCCATTTTACCACATAACTCATTACAGTAAATATCGTGATTATTGCACAATGATTATGCATAACACTAATCTAATCTAATCTAATGAGCTTAAAAAAAAATCCATAAGCATTCATATAACAAACATGTAACACAATATTTATCATGGTTCACCAAAATATGGACTACATCCACAACAATTGGTTTCTTTATTCGACGTTTTTTAATTGGTTCTAGCTTGCACACTGTGAATATAAAGATATGTCATGATTATCTTTCTTCCCTCCTATCCTAGCCGCTATGCAGTGCAAGCCTCTCTCTCTACATCATCTCTTACATTCAAACATTGCTTCCTCTCTTTTACAAACTAGAACTGAAAATCAGGAACAACAACCCTAGAATCCCAAAAGAAGAACAACCAACCAACCAACCCATATTCTCCCAATTCATTACATATTTATACATAAAATCTAGGGCTTAAAACCCTACTTGGTTCCTCCCAAAACCCTATTACATTGCATGAAAACTCCAATTAATTGGTTGGTTGGATGCTTTCACTTTATTTTTTGTCTGGATGCTACTTTTTCACTTTGATTACTTGTTTTTTCTTGCTTTTGCGTGTCCTTCCATCTTTAGCATGTCGAGATTTCATCCTTCCTCTTTTCCTTCTTTCTTTTCCTACATTATTCTATGCTTTATTTTGCTTATTCGGATGTAATCTTTCTCATTGCTCGATGTACTTCTGGATGGGTCTTCACTGCTCATTTTCCTCCTGTATGTGCCTCAATTGTGCACTCCCTAGCCTTCCTTATTCTCATGCGCACCTCTTCTGCACACTTCTTCTATACTTAGGATTTTTACCAAAATTATATCCCAAAACTTCTTGTCCAACAAAACAAAAGAATAATAATAACAATAATGAAAAGGGAAAGGATTCAAATAACCATTGTGACCATCACAATAGAGATGGCCATTCAAGATTGTTATTAGAAGTTAAATATTTATTTTTATTCTAAGAACCATAATATTATAGGCATGGATTGAAATAATATTATAGGCATGGATTGGAATAGATATTAAATTGGATGTGGATAAAAATATTTTTGCACCACAATGTAGAGAGAGAAAAACATGGGCATCCTTTATAACAGGGAAGATAAGAATATGACATAACTCATCCATATTAATATTTTGGTCAAGAAGACCAAAGTGGATGATCACTTAGACTTTGGTTCACAGGAAAACAATGTAGAAAAGGAACTAATAAGTAAAATTGGATTAAATATACATGATCATTTGTTATACAGTTATTTTCCACCTGATCACTTGATGGGCATCATCTAGGGGTTAGCATTCTGAAACACTGAATTATACCACTTATCCCCTGAGTTTACAATCCTTTTTTTTTCTAGTTGTTGGTTGTCCCTTTACAACCCATGACCAAAAAGTGTTGGTTTCTCCTTGTCCTCTTTCAAAGGGTGATCGATCGCTCCCTGTGATCATGCAGGGTGCGACTGGGTCTGTTACTCCCTATTTAGAATTGGTTTTAAAGAGATGAGATTAAACATCGGATATTTTGTGGTTCGACCTCAAAAATATTCTTATATTACGCATTTTTATCCTATATATATTAACCTTTTATATTATCTCTATTATCCTGTATATTGAGGGCCTCTCACGGGAAAAGGGGAGAGAAAAAGAGAAAGAGAAAGAAAACTTATTCTGGTTGTTTGATTATAGAGCTTGGGTAAGGAACTTGGGAAAGGACAACATCAACTTCCTTGATTGTAAGTTTTAAACCATTTTTTCATTAATATAATGATTTTCCTCCTTACTTGATTGTATGTAATTGTTATAATATTTGTACGGAATTGATATTCTTATGTTATGTCACTAGATCTATTATCCATTTATACATGATTCGTTTGATATTGTGAAAGGTTTCTTTGTCTGTGTGTGTGTGTGTATATCTGTAACATACCCACTACCTAAATCAAATTTTTCTGGTCCTCGGTCGGACTCGAACCCTTAAATAACCATGGAGACCCAACACAAACTGGCTCTTTCTTTCTTCTCCGTTCTCATGCGATCGCGGGTCATGATCATGGTCCAATTTGAACGTAGTGCCTATTTGTTTTTCTTGCCTCGGCGCTATAGTAATGTCTAAACGTTCGAATCTGCAACCGTCGAACCCTGACAGGACTAGCGAGCGACCAAAGGGGGCGAGTCCCTATAGGGTCAACAAATGGCCATTAGGAACAAACCTCAACAGGGGTAGAGAATCCGTTGATGGGAACAAGCCCCATTGCACGTTTGGGTGTAATACAGGTGGCGAGAGGGAAACACGACACGGTGGTCATCATGACAGGAGGGGCCCCAATTCACACACCACACTATTCTGGACCCCCCCCTCATTAAAGGTAGAATGGAAAGGGGGGTCCAGAATCCACTGGGAAGCCGTTGATCACGGTGAGTAAATCTCGACCATTCGAGAGTTGCATGTCCAATTCCGGACCCCCCCCCCTCATTAAAGGTAGAATGGAAAGGGGGCTCTGGAATGCATCCTCAGACGTAGATCTAGGTGGGTGGACTCTGACCGTCCAGATCTACTCGCTGCTTATCCTATAGCATAAGCACGTACTGGCTTAATTTAACGTCTTGTTGCCACATATAGTGGTCAGGACAGACCCGGAGATCCTCCGAAATAATCTCTTCCATCCATCGAGGTTTTGACACTCGTGAGGTCCCAACAAGTTGGTTCACCGATCCCCGAATCTCAATACGCTCCTCTACTGCCTTAGCCTCCCGGGCTAAGTCCTTAATCCACGTGACCTATATCTCACAAGATCGTGGCCTTGTCCCTCATCAGGGTTTCGGGGTTTTCAATGCCAAAGTGCATGTGTCCACAGAATTCCCGATTCCGCGAATCCCGACTCTCCGGTTTGTTGACAGCTGGCCTCCCCTGTGGTCTTTCCCTCATCCCTGATGTGCTGACAGCTGTCCCCCGCTGATCGGGGTTTCACATTTTACGATTCTAAATTACATAGACACCTTGTCACCGGGATGCCCGATATCCCGATGACCCACATGTCGATAGGCGACTTCCTGTCGGGACTTTCCCCGACGACTCCGATTGCTTCCGCGCGTCCTCCTCTGATGGACGGTCCTGGTTAACTCTCGAGATTTCGTGACCTATGATGTCCTGGATGCCTGGTCCTTAGGATTTGTGAAATGCCGAACTCCGACTCCCTTCATATATCTGACACACGTCCCAAGTGTATGGATGGTTCAGATCACTCCTTGTGTTTTCGAGACTTCTGACGTCCTGACTTTCAGGACCTCAGGAACTCCGATTTCCCAAATGCTGATATCCCAAGATGAGAGGTCTCGTGACACGCGGCCCCCGTTAATCAGACGGCTCAGATCTATCCTGGGGAAAATTCCCTATACATTGGAGTCTTATCCCTTGGGTAACTCTTGACAGATCTAATGGCTGTCAGGATGTTCAGCCGAGATCTGACGGTTCGTAATGGTTTCTACCCATGCATTCTTCCATGACTCCCTGGGTGTGGGAAAGATCCATGTTCCAGATACTCTAATGAACCTTGGGGATCTACGGTCCTAAACTCTTCACTACCCACGAAGACACAGGAAAACAAAGGGGTAAGGCATTTAACCCCCTACTTTCTCCTACAAATCTAACGGTCGTGGGTGACCGCAGATTCCCCGATGAAATCTTGTCCGTTGATTATTACCTTTCAGGGTTAAAGAACTTAACACTCCATATTCTTCCTCCGATCTGACAGTCGTGAGTGACCATAGATCTCCCGACGGGATCTCATCCGTCGATTTGTTACTTCATCCCTAGGCTATCATCTGGTCCCTCAAGAGGAATCGTTCCTCCTTATGCATGATTTCTAAGGCCTTACGCCTTCACGATTCTTGATGGGTTTTTCGAGGAAGGTATTTCTATGGGGGGACTTATTCAGGGTACTACCTGAGGTATGTAAGAATGTTGTCCTCCCGAGAACCAGACATGAAAACCGAATTTGACTAGTACACACACATAATGACTTCATGAAGACATAAATCCTACGTAGTCTTTCCATATGAATATACATATAACTACTAGAACTGATCAAAACACCATACAATTATCCTTATAATGAAATCATTCATCGTTTCTCAACTTACGAGCATAATTATCAGAACAAGCACATATATACATATATATATTAGGATGCCAGAGGCAAAACACTTATCAAAAATAACTTCAGAAGTGGGTGAAACTGCTGAGAGGGGTGCTCATTTCCACCCAACCGTAGGCTCAACGATACCCAGCGGATTTACCACTAGCCACCCCCGAGCTGAGACCACAATGCTATGAGACTGTGTCTCTTTGTCTGCCAGTGACTAGGAGTGAAGGTTGCAATCCTCCCTCTCTGCTATCACTCACTCTGCATAATATGCCAGAGTTCCCCTCGCATCTTCCCTCTAATCGCTTCTGCCATACGCCTTATCCTCTCGCGAGGTTGCATGTGGCACAATTACCCTCGTGTCAATCAGGCCTGACGGCTCTATGGATGGGCGGTTCAACATCCCATCCCTCATCAAGCCATCCGCCTACCAGCCTGCGAGGCATTGAATTTCAGGGCCAGCGAGCCACTTTTGGTTCTCTGGGCTAGTGGAGTCCAAATATGGTATTTAATTCTCGGTGGAAGTTAACGCCACCTTTTCAGGTGCCTTCCACCGCCATCATGGTCTCTTTTTCTGCACATCCCCTCATCAGCAGTCCTACAATAAATTCAGAATTCCATTCACATTCATTGACCTCTTTCTCAAGGTCCATTTACATCACATATTCACATTTATGAGTTTTCCATAGTTCTTGGCCAGTCTAGTTATATATTTACAAGTTGGGGGGAAACAGGGTGTTACAATTCCCTCCCCCCTTAAAAGGAACATCATCCTCGATGTTCTTATCTACTAACATGATTTGCATGTACAGAAGTAAACAAAATCGGATATGCCAGTTTCATGGCATCTTCCATCTCCCATGTAGCCTCATCTGGGCCAAAATGTTTCCACTGCACCTTGACCTGTGCAGTGGTTCTGTTCCGGAGCGGGGTTTCCTTTCTGTCCAATATGCATTGGGGTTCTGGTAGAAATTCTCCCTCCGGTTCCACTTGGATCATAGACCAGTCAATTATATGATGAGCATCATGTACATATTTCTTTAATAATGAAACATGGAAAACATTATGTGCTTTTACTGTGGGAGGAAGTGCTAGCCGATAGGCTATAGGTCCCACTCTATCTAGAACCTCAAAGGGTCCATAATACCGAGGTGCCACTTTGGCACAAGCTCCAATTTTTAGGGAACTCCTTCTGGGCTTAATTCTGAGATATACATGATCTTTTGTTTGGAACTCTCTTGGAGTTCTCTTTTGATCAGCATAACTTTTCTGTCGGTTCTGAGCGACCTTTAGATTTTGTTTTATCTGAGTCACTTGTTGTTCCATTTCTTTCAACATGTCAGGTCCAAAATAAATCCTATTTATAGGATTACTCTAGCTGACTGGGGTATTACACTGTCTACCATAGAGGACCTCGAATGGACTCATCTTTAAGGACGCTTGATAGCCGTTGTTGTAGGTGAATTCTACCAATGGCAGGTAGTCTTCCCATTTCTTGGGTTGATGCATCACATGCATCCTTAACATATCCTCTAATATCTGATTCACTCTTTCTGTCTGTCCATCTGTTTGAGGGTGATAGACGGTACTAAACAACAATTTGGTCTCTAAACCCGCCATCAGTGATTTCCAGAATTTGGAAGTGAATTTTGTGTCTTTGTCAGATATTATCTCTCTCGGCATGCTGTGCAGCCTGAATACCTCTTTCATGAATATCTGGGCGATATTTATCGCCTTGCAAGTTGATTTCATCGAGATGAAATGAGCAGACTTTCTCGGTTTATCCACCACCACCATAATGGCATCATTCTGTTTGGTTGAAGTTGGTAATCTAATGATAAAATCCATGGAGATGGTTTCCCATTTCCATTCTGGGATGGGTAAAGGGTGTAATAGTCCTTCTGGGTGTCGATGTTCTTCTTTAACCTGTTGGCATTCTATGCATTGGGCCAAATATTTGGCTACATCCTTCTTCAATACCGGCCAATAAAATTGCTTCCGGGTGGCAGTAATCATTTTCTGGTATCCTGGGTGACCAGTGTAGGGTCTTTTGTGTAATTCATCCATGATGAACCTCTTCAAGTCGTCACAATTGGGAATGTACAGTCTATCTCTGTAGGTGAGTAGACCTCCTTCGGTCATCTGATATCCTTCGTATTTTTCTCCAACGGGTTCTTGCTGTAAGTACAAGGTCACATTTCGGACGAAGGGATCTGTTTCTTGTGCTTCTTTGACTCTGTTCTTGACATCTGTCTCACAGGTACTCACCGCTGCCAGGTGAATTTTTCTCATGCTTCTGCTAAGGGCATCGACCACCCTATTCTCCTTCCCTTTGATGTGTTTGATTTCAAAATCAAATTCGCTAAGGAGGGCCATCCATCTGGCTTGTCTAGCATTAAG
>JZKD02S1097906.1:186335-215702 GCA_000966675.3 Picea glauca
CAGGATAAATGTTGTGTCTATTGTGGATGTGTATTTCTCAGTGATCTTGTTCTTATTATGCTCTTATCTTATGAAATGCAAAGAACTATAATATCAGCATAAAACATTAACAGTACTTTCACTACCGGACCTGCAACATCCCTTTGAGATCGATACAAATGCTTCAGACTATGTTGTGGGCATCGTTCTCACTCAACATGACCACCTCGTGGCCTATAATAGTGATACACTATCAGATGTTGTCCGTAAGTACCCTACTTATGACAAAGAAATGTAATCCATTGTTAAATCCTACCGCCAGTGGAGACATTACATTTTTGGAAGGAGACATTCATCCACACTAATCATAAGCCACTACAGTTCATGCAAACATAAGGAAAATTGTAGAATGACCACCATCAGAAGTATTCCACGTACTTGCAAAAATTCCACCTCAACATCAATTATAAAATGGGAAACACAAACGGTGTTGCTGATTTCCTCAACAAACCTCCAGTTATGGCACTCACCACAGTGCTATACTCTTGCGGCCATGAAACCTATGGATGGGCCCAACTCTATGAGACAAACTCAAACTTTTCCACCACCTACCAAATATTTGGTGCAAACTCAATTGTCGCTAATTTCTATCTTCACGATTGGTTGTTGTGTTGTTTGGGCCATATCTGCATTCCATCAAGCAAGTGAGAAAATCTTATCTGGGAATCCCACTATAGTTGGGTGGCAGGATACTTCGGTGTCGAAAAGGCAATTGCAATTTTGCAGAAACATTTCTATTGGCCAAAACTTTGACAGGAGGTCAGGAAGTATATCAGGTCCTGCATTGCCTATGCAATTGCCAAATTGGCCACTAAGAAACATGGCCCATACAACCCTTTTCCTACTCCTGAAAATCCATGGGAATCCATATCAATGGACTACATGTCAGGCCTCCCATCCACCAAGCGGGGCAATGACTATGTTTTTCTAGTTGTGGATCGCTTTTCTAAGATGGTGATTCTGGCTGCCTGCAAGAAGAGAATCACAATAGAGGCCACTTTCCAAGATCTTCTTTGAATGACTCTAGGTACATTTTTGAATCCCACAAATCATTGTCTCATATCGAGATAATCAATTTCTCATCACATTCTGGTCAATCCTCTAGTCATTGCTGGACACCAAGCTAACCAAATCCACAACCTTCCACCCCCAGACAGATGGCCAAACAGAGGTCGTAAATCGAATGATCGTGCATATCATGTGCATGTATAATTCCAAGAACCCTCACATATGAGATGAGAGTCTCCCCTATGTTCAACATAGCTACAACCGAGCCCTGCATAGCTCAACTGGCCACAACCCCTTTCAGGTGGGGTTGGGATTCGGTCCCATAGATGTTGCACTACTCCTTGCGGTCACCTCGAACGAATCATATATTGCTCCAACTGAAGTTGAAAAAGCCACCCATTTCATTGAGAATATCCAACACATCTTATAGCATGTTCAACATATCCTACAGAAGTCCAATGAAAAGTACAAGCATCTCCATGATCAACATCGAGTGCCACATAAGTTTCAGGTGGGAGACAAAGTTTCGTTGCACTTTTAGAAAGAGTTTCTTACAGGACCCCATAAGAATCTTTTCCCACTCTTTTATAGGTCATACACCATCACCAAGGTTGTGGGTGATAATTATTTCAAGCTCAACATTCCTCCTTTCCTTGGCTTGCACCCAGTGTTCAACGTGGATATCCTTCGACCGTATTTCCCACCATTATTGGACACCTTAGAGATAACAGAACATATGACACCAACATAGCTCAACCCCAACTGCATAAAACATATATCCAATGATCATATTGTGGAAAAATGGATCAAGAGCACTCGCCAACAAAGGATCTAGCTTTATCGAGTTGTCAAAGCAGGGCAACTTTTGCACCAAGGCAAGTGGTTCACTCGGGGCCAAATTCAAGAGAAATTTCCTCATCTACTGGGGAAACTCAACTCAATGGAGACTATTTCCTATGGGGGGAAGATTGATCTAGATGGATGTTGGTTGCCTCCCACCTATTCCAAATGGCTCATTTTGGCAGTTTTCCAGTTTGGCAGTTTTTCCCTAGTTTTCGGGTCCCTGATTTGCAGGGCCGTTTTGAGGCCCTAAACAACATTTTTTAGGGCTCACCACAATCATAATGGAATTTGATAGATAGCAACAAAATGTGTAGTCCTTAGATAGACCTTTCCAATGGGCTATCGTGCACCTAAAATGGAGATTGTGTGCAAAATTTATGAACTCGGGAAGCTAATGTACTAACTTACCCAAATGGGGCCCACATGACTTTTGGTGCTTCATCTCCTACGGTTAGTTTTTTTGGATGTCTACAGTTTTTGAAATTCTTGTTTATTGTAAAAATGCCTTCAGAGCCTCATTGTAATCATCTTCTTGCGAATGAGCACAATGGTCACATATCTTCTCAAAGATAAGCCGCCACCATTCTAGCAAGCTTGTTTCCGCTGCATTTTACAGTTTCAACTTATTTCCTTATTGAATAGAAACCAATTTTACTGTATATATGTTATTCTGTGTTAAGCATATTTTGATAATAATCTGTATTCATTTCATTCTTCAAATATATTCTAGATCAGCTGACATGGAAAGGTCATACTGGTGATGTGGCAGGTGACTGTACTGACACGTGGAAGGTGGTCATACTGACACATGGAAAGTGATGATGTGCCAGAGGTCGACATGGCAGGTGATTGGAATATGTGTTGGACCTATTAGGTTGCGACACTTGGAATGTACGTTGGCCAATGTTATGGTTCCACGTGGCCCAAACATGGGCTTCCATGTGGCACCCTTGCGTTGTTTAAAAGTTTGGAGTCTACGGGGGTCGAACCCACGACCTCCGGTACAGGTGGAAACGATTTGGCGCGAGCTGGGATACCAGCCCACCTTCCATATGAGCCTTACCCATATACCTTCGCACCATTTTAATTTTAATAAATGGTTTGGATGGACGAAGAAAGGGTCAGGGATTAGCCCCAACCCTCGATTATATGTATAACACATGACCTTACCACAAACTCAGCGCGCGGGGGAAAAACCAATGGTGCTAGCTGTGGCCCATACCATGGACACTTGGAACCACAAATGACCACCAAATGTGCGGGCTATCGAAAAGTCAATCCGACACGCGGTTCCAACAAATGCCAATGGATTTGGGTTTTGGAACTCGGATGCAACCACATGGTTGCCATGCAATTAATACCTCAACCCTTGGAGGCACTAATGGTGCTAATAGTTCGACAATTCTCCTGGTATTGAAGGATCCACATGGAAGATGAGTTTTTGGCATGGAAAAAACATAGAGGTGAGGTTCATTCATTCTGGGTGTGTTTTGGCGAGCATAGACAACAAAGAATTGGGAGAAACTTCCAGGGAGTGATTCCAACTCATTTTTTTGCCAAACCAGGTGCAGGAAGAGCCCATCTAGGGGTTTTGGGATGTTTTGGAGCCATTGAATCCATCTATTTCTCATTCTAAGCATTGTAAAGAACTTATTTTGACACTTTGAGCATTAATGAAAATGTTCCATTGGAAGATGGACCAGGAGATGTAGCCCAAGAGAGGGGTGAACTCGTTTATCATTTTTTTGTGTTAATGTGTTTACTTTGATGGTTGTTCATGAATTTTTATGTTTCTCATGATTAAGTTAAAAAAATACTCATTAAGTTTTATGTGTTTGTAACTTGATCCTATTACCTAAGCACATACAATTTCACTTGCAATTCTAAACTGACTCAAGCCTTTTCATTTTCAGATCAATATATGACGTTCAATTTTTCCTAGATCTCTTTTGTTGAATTACAATGCATTAACTTTAGAAATATAGGATTGGTTAATCCTCCTATAATAACATTGACTTCTCTTGAATTGTCATTCCATAACTTCTTTGCAACAATATCAGTATGTGGGGTAGATGGTGTAGTATAACTACTTTCAACAACTTGTCAAACATAACTTTTCATTATCACACTACATAATGCATAATAATTCCCTTTGAACATAGGTTATTTGTTGGAAGACAATCCCTCTTGTTGATCCATTGCTTCAGAATCTACCTTCTAGTTGTTAGACTGTGTAGAGGGTGCCCGCTCTGATACCAATTGTTCTCTTCAAAACAATTGAGTGGTTAAACTGTAGTGAAGGAACTTGCTCTGATACCAATTATTAGAAACTTGGTCAATACTAAGAGAGGGGGGTGAATTGGTATTGGTTAATTATTTAAACTTTTGATAATTTTAACTTATTAACAACAATTGATCAACAACATTAAACTTGAATATAAAATCAATACATTAATATAAGTTACAATAATGACTGGGAGACACCAATATCCTTGTTTGAGGCTTCAACCCTAGGAAGCACCAACTCCCTTGTTTTAGGGCACCAACCCTAGGAAGCACCAACTCCCTTGTTTAGGTCACCAACCCTAGGAAGCATCAACTTCAAGTCTTCAAAATTTAATCAATAAAGGACATTAGTCCTGCCTTGCTCCATCCTTCCACCCTCATTTCATAAGTATCTTTAACTTTCTTCCTTGAACTCTGTACTTGTTTACGATCTTCTGATGTAGACCACAATGACACTTTCATTTCACCTTGTTTGTCTTCTTATATACTTTCCAAAAGGCATAAGGTTGAACCATTCTGTCTTTTAGTAATGAAACATTTCACCCCTTCATTTAATTAACACAAATGGTGATTTCATTAATTGATTTTCGTACACAAATTTAGACATTGATTTCGTAGGAAGATTCTAGAGTGTTGGAAATGAATTTTATAATTCTACGACATGGGTTTTGTGCATAACATGCCAAATTATCCAACATATAGAAATTTTCTCTAGATCATGTGCGAGGTGGCTAGTACATATGGTTATTTGAAATCAACTTGCTTAGATTTTCCTTTCGTCGTCGGATGCCAGATCGAATTCAATACATTTTACCTTTTCATGAATGTATAAATTGACCTCCATATATCTCCTTTGTTGGTGACTATTTAAACTCAACTTGTAAACATTTTACTTGATGGTGGATATTAAAATCAGCTCCCTCTCAGCTGCTAGTCACTAAAGATTCGACTTGGTCTTCACCCTTTTTCGTATGTTCTTCCTCATTCGACCGACAAACATCGTTTTGGTTGACTCAACTAGGACAAATTTCGACTTGAGTATTTTGATTCTGGTGCACCCAACTTGCTTCATCCTTGACCCGAATTTTATTTCTCAATTTAAGTTTTCTTCAACTTCGACCTTTAGGTTACTTCTTTCTTGGACTGATTCGACTTAGAAGAAAACAAACTTGTGAAATTCGACTTTGGTCGTCCTTACTTGCTTCAGTTTCAAATTCGACTTCATCTTCGATCTTCGACTTCTTAGATATTCAAATTCTTCAATTTTGACTTCTTCTACTTATCTGACTTCTACCTTTGACTTCTTCAACCTCTTCAATTTAAACCTTCTATTTCAACCCCCGATTTCTTTGACTTCGACCTTCGACTTTTTCAACTTCAACTTCTTGTGGAGATGTTTATATCATACTTCTTGATATCTACTGCATTTTATTGAAACACTTGACTTTGATATTTTCTCCTTTCATTTATATAGTCTTCTTGACCCATTTAATTACTTCGACTCGACTTAGGGTTTGACCGATAGAGAATTTTCTTGCTAAGACTTTTATACCAGACTTATTGACATCTACTTGATTCTTTTTTAATTAATTCCAATACCAACTCCATTCCTAACATTGACCATATTGGTCCTCTTTGTCATCAATTCCAACCCCATAATACTAGGTCCAACAAGGGACTCCCTTGTAGCTTCATGGATTCAAACAATTCTAAAAGGTGGAACCCCATTGAGATCAAATTCCGAACTAAATTTTCCTTGAACTTTGTTATGTTTAATGAACTTTTTCAAAGACCGGTTTCTTTGTACTCTTTTCAAACATAGAACTATGCAAATTCAAGGACTCTTCTTCAAAGAAGTTTGGTTCCTAAATTTCCAAATCTGCTGCAACTTCTCTTATTTCTTGAACTCTTTTCTCTTCATCGGGAAATTCTATGTCTTCAATATTTACATCCAAGTCCTTTTCTTCAACAACAATTTTGTCTTTGGGTGCACCCTCATTTCTTCCTTCTTTGCTTCTTTGTATTTTTATTTTACTGGTTACTGGAAGTTTATGGGGTCACTCCAAACTTCCCTTAGGAGGATTTTGATCTCTTCCATCATCATAATTTTCAACCGAAGACTTATTTTATTTCTGTGTTATTGACTAAGAATTTGGTTTTGGTTGGACACTTTTTTGAGATACATTAGGAGAACGAGTACTCCTTTCATTAAAAACTCTTCCCCTTTGTCTATGTTGATCAATAGTGCTAATACAAATCTCAATGTCTTCTTTCTTTTTCTCAATAAACATTACTTGAGGGCCTTGGTTGTCGCCTTCTTCTTAATCAAATATGAATGAATTAGGAAATAATACATTATAATCAACATATAGTATATGATCCAAAAACAAGTGGTTAGGGTAGAACCCTTTGATTTCTCCTGCTAACTTTAAATTGTACTGATCGAATTGCACTAAAAATTCATCAATATTTGCATCATTTCTTAACATAATCTCCCCAATTTTCCAAGGAAAATGAATGAATTACTTTTTCCTTTTTCTTGGTAGAAATGGGCCCAAAATATATATTTTCTACATTCCTCTACAATCAATATCTTTTCTGACACATAATACATGAGGTACGAAGGTATTTCTCGAGAAAAATAAATTATGATAACAGTAAAGTGGCCCATGGCTTCAGTGATTCCTTTCTTATCCAGGAAATTTGTTGCTTCTAAAGATAGTCTCGATGTTTGAGCCCCAAAGATAAGTTTTTTGAAGGAAGAAACAAATGTATTATGCACTTCATAGAAATGATACATATCTTTTTGTTTCCATAAGGTTGGGTACCACATTTGCACTTGATCAATTTTATAATTGACTCATTTTCCCAAATGTAAACCCTTGAAAACATGATAGTAAATGATGGTGAAAAGTAGGTATGAAGACATTTAAATTTCTTGTTCTTCTTGAAATTTGATAATTGAAAATATATTTCTCGATAAATAATCTTCGTCCAGTCAAAAATTGATTTCTTGTGAATCATAAATGTAAGATATATAGAGATATTCGGATAATGGTAGTTGTAGATTCTTGACCAACTACTATGGTGAAAATCCATGCTATTTCTCACTAAGGTTTTTTTTAACAAACTGACCTATATGTTGGATAAATATATTGACATCATTGTCGAGTCTTCGAGATACTCCCGCATAAGCTCCAATACATTGTTTCTTTCCTTAAGGAAACTCTTGGCTTCATCTCCTTTGAATGTAATTGTCAACTCTAGAAGTTTGAGCATTTTATTTAGGACTGAAGGTGCTAGATAAATAGGGGATTCTCCTTGAAGTTGAATTATCCTCTGGTTTTTATCATATTTTCCACACTAGGAAACTAGTTCTTTGGAATCGAAAACTTCTGCTACACAACCTGCTAAAGAAATCCATGATGTCCAAATTTGGTTCACATTCCTCTCCAGCAGTGGTAGTGATGAATAATACCAATATGATCTTGACCACTGGAATCTATGATCCTCCCACCTGAATGAGTTTAGAGTATCCCCACATAATTGTTCTCTTCTTCTCATTGTCATGTTTATTCAGGTTGACAGGATAATCTACAATATTTTTAGAACTCCAATACCAAATATTTTTTTTTTCCATAATACACCTTGAAACTCTTCTTACGAAGGAATGATTAATATGAATTAAATTTGAATTAATGGAGGATTTTCTCAAGAATATTTCCATTAATAATGGCCTTTTAATACTTTAACCACTTACTGTTCTTTTAAATTTTTTTCATTAAATGTACTTTGGGGAAAGTGACAATATAGAACCTGAATTACAACGAGGTAGAGGAAGATCAGATGTATGGAGGAGAATCAACACAAATCCAAAGACTTGCAATAAAAACTTGAAAAATGATTAATTATAAGGCTAGATGGGTCGAAGGGAGGGTGGGTGGGGGGGGGTTGAAGAGTTATGATATCAAGAGAGAAATGAAATATGAGAAAATGACTAAGTATCATGAATCAATCAGATGGATTGGTTGTGGTGATAATCAAGTGAATCAGGCGAGTGGCTTATACCCACAGTGAACGTTTGAAATTTTTTTCTAAGTATGGTGTGAAATGAGGACGATGAAACATGGTAGTGCGTTTTGGAAATGGTGGAGTTTTGGACTTGAGAGAGAATATGTGATGAAACCGCGAGAAGCTCAAAATAATCTAAGTATGGGTGTAAAATGGATACAATAGAATATAATGGTGCATTTTGGAGGAGGCAAAAACTTGTAACAAAAATGAAATTGACTCATGAACCCGCGACAAAAGAAAAAAAATTCTAAGTGTGGAAATACATGAGGGAGGATTTGTGAAAGACTTAACAAACTTGTGGGTTAACAAGGAATTAAACAATTTTTTTTAGGATCAATGTATTTATACGTCATCTCTTACCCCCACACCTATTGTAATACCCTTGTTCCCCCCAGCTTGTAATTAATCATTAATTAGGATTACCATGCAATGACATGTGAACAATGTAAATGTATTTTGTTTAAATTTCCAATGATTGACTATGGGGGTGAAGCCTTGAAGTACTAGCCATGATATCACTAGAGGAAAGAGTGGGAAAAATATAAGAGAGGGTTCATTATGAAAAATGACCCCAAATTTCCCCTTGTTGGGAATAATAAACCCCCTCCAGATCCCAAGGAGAAGAATCAGTTAATGAAGGAAGGACTGGTGGTTGAATAATAAACCACCCCTGTGAATGGAAGCATGGTATGGCTAAGGAGACATGAGGCTGTCAGCCTAGAGTACCACAAAGTCCTGTAGACCCAGGCTGACCTGAGTTTCCTTCTGACAGAAGGAACCAGATAGGTCAAGAACCATCATGGGAAAGGCATGAAGAAGGAGATACACACACAAACAGTGGAGGGAGGCATGTGAGGCTTTGCAGAGAGAAGGAGATACATGTGTAGATAGTGGAGGGAGGCCTATGAGGCTCTGTAGAGAGCAAGAGAGACACTAGACAAGAGCGGATGCATTGAGGGGAATGTGCAACCTAGATAAGAGGAAGAAAAGAGAAAGGCCATGAGCTTGATGCTGAAATGACATAAATTTCCCTGGTGATATCATGGCTTGGCACAAGGGTAGCCAGAGTGCTAAGAGTGAATGCCTCTGAGCCTATGTTTAGGTGGAAGGGAGAACACACATAGTCCGTTGGTTGGTTGTATCTTGTACTATATAAGTACTTCGTATTCCTTGTGCACTTAAATTGGAATGTATGAGTTGAATGTTTGTGCCTGTGACTAAGATTTGTAGTGTTTGATTCATAAGGAAAATGATTAATGTTCTATTGACATCACTATGGATTTTCCGATCAAAACAGAAAATCCCAACCACATCAATCTCACTCATCAGATTAATGTTGTTTTGTAAATTGTTTCCTTTGAATGGTTATAAGATGATCAGTGTGACCTATGGGATGGTTTGGAAATCATCAAGGTATTTTTCCCAGGGATTAACTTCATAGTTCTAGAGTCGGGGCAGACTCTACGAGACTGTTACAATTTTGTTGATCCTTCGAAAGTGCCTTTCCCCTTGTTACAACCTAAGTTCTATGAGTGGAGGGTGCTTCCTTCAAACCCATAGCCTAAGAGACCACAAGATTGTTCCCATGAAATTAACCAAATATCGTCTAAGAGTTGATATTACCACCCAAGACTCATTAGAGGGCCCATATGACCAAGATCTAGGAACCCTGTGCTAGCCGAAAGGATCTAATCCTTTATGGCTTTAAAAATCTGGGAGTTCGGAGCTTCGAGGTGTTTCGAACTTAACAAAATATTATCCAAGAGGTATGACTATAGTCCTTTGGGCTTGAAATATCTCTAATTAACCAAGGCCTAGGAACCCTGGGTTATGTTCGAAGAGAGATAAGTGTTTGGGACTACGAGAATTTGGAGCCCCGGGGAAATAATTATTGCAAAGACCAAAATGTGTCGAAGATGACCTGTCGAGTCTATGGGTTGATGATGGATAACACCTGGAGGTCATTTACTCATTACCATGGGACTCTCCCCCCATTAAACTTTGATCTACTTACCAGTTATGAAGCGACGCGGGCCATAGATCTAAGGACACTTGGGAATTTCCTTGACCATTAGATCTACGTTCAGGCCAGTCTGACGTTGACCGCTCTAGGAGAAAAAAAGTGTTGGACCTCCAAAACTCCCAAAGGAAAAATTTACAAAGTGACGTGGATTGTTGATCCTCAGATCCTTCGGGATCCACCTCAATCGTCAATCTAGGGACTCTATTGGGAACCCCTCTTAACCATCCATCAACCAGGACACATGTCCACGGATCGAGTATATTCGAGAGGTTTTGACCTGTTGATGAATGTGTTCTTTGTCAGAGCCTCGAAGGCTGGAGTCCATCTCAGTCGTCCATCGTTAAGAACATGTGTCACTAGATCTTGTAGTTCAGGGACTTGGCACTCTGGAGGAACTTGTTCGAGAGTATTCAAAGTGTGAAGACTCCCAAAGTCACAAACAAAGAAGTAAATCTCAACCGTTGATAGGTAGAGGACACATTATGTTAGATATTATAGTCTAGAGACTTAACACTCTAGGGGATTCAAGATGTGGTGAGTTGATAAGCTCTGAAGCCCGGATTTGTGAAGCAACGAGAGCCGTGGATATATGGATCTGTGTTGATAGATCTCAACTGTGATATCTGAATGACATTAGAAGACTGTTTGTCTGGGGTTGACGTGGCTCATTGACGTCATAAAGGGTGATGTGAACCTGCAACTAAGGTGCCACATGTCAGCAGGATAAGGACATTTTGCAGACCCCTTATGCCTATTAGAAAATGACACATGTCACCCTCTAATGAGGGCACCTGTCACCCTTGACCCTTTCTATGTGTCAGCCTCTAGTATGTGCTCGCCAACCAAAGTGGTTGCTGATGTGACCGGGACTCCAGGAGTCCGAGACTTCAGGACTCCAGAGGTTTGGAGAGTGGTGTCGAGGATAAGTTGGAAGGGTTGGAGCTACATGGCAGTGTTTCAGAAGTTCGGGAGATAGGATCTCCGGAAGAGTTAGCGTGTAGTGTTGTAGAGAGACCGAAGGGCCCAAAGGTTGGAGCCACGTGACAATCTTACGAGACTTTGAGAGTTCAAGACTCTTGGAGGTTTCATGTGTAGACAAAAAATTGGTGCTCAGTACTGAAGCACCAAACATCGAATTATACTTAAGCATATGCATCGACATGGAGGGAGATCCCCCATTGGTTTATTGGTGGATGGAATCCTGTTATAGGTTTAGGAGTGTTGGAAGCTCCAAGATTTAGGAGAACTCAGGATGATACGTAAGAGTTAGATCCACATAGAAGCCACATGTCCCTTGACCAACAAGTGCCCGAAGGACTATAGAAGGACATTTCTTCCAATCCCGAGCTCAGTTTTGAGCATGAGGAAAGTGGTTGGAAAGCTATGAACAAGTAGAATGTGATGGAGATCCTAGAAAGAGGATGTGACATGGTTTAGTAAAACGAAATTATGATTCCCCACCCCTTAAAAGAGTATTTAAGGGTTGGGTGTGTGACAAATTGGTATTAGAGCATGGAAACAACACTTGGCCTTCTTGGGATCATGCACGAGTCGTATAAAAATAGTTTTATAGGAACTTAAGGGGTAACACCTTATTTTACCCATTCCTAAGAGGCTTTGTAAACCTCTACTAAAGCGAGGAATGAAACCTTCTACTATTGATAGATGTTTTAGAAATCTGCATTGTATGTTGCTAATGTTTCCAAATAAAGAAGTTGACTTCACTATGAAATCGTACGTGTTGTTGTACAAACATAATATTGGGTTACCAAGGCTAAGATGAGCATGTTGAGATTATTACTGCCAAACATAAATCATCTACATAATTTCCTTGAGTATAAAGATGCGGATTTAAAATTCAGTGGGGATTTTACACAATGACATTGAATCATGCTAGTTTGTGGTAGAAGAAGCCTACCATTTTTTCTTGAAAATGATGGCCAATCCTACAGGAATGGGATTATGTTGATAAGAACTAATATAAAGAATTGGATGTGAATGGATTGAAAGGATCCGTAGCAGTAATAATTATTGTTTTAATAAAGGATTAAACCCAGTATATGTGTATGACCCCTCACGAACATAGGATTGATGGAAATGGTAAGCTTGAATCACTTGACCTATAATGAATGAAAATTGTTGTTGGAATAACCTAGTAAGCAAGTAAAAAGGAACCCTATATATTTAGAACAACCTTCATGAAGGTAGAGGTGAATCGAAAAGATCAAGTTCAAAATCTCATGGTTATGCTAATGGAGTGTGTATCCATGTTAACTCAAGGGCATGTCCATGCATAAGAATGCATATGGAAAAATATTGAACATGTAAATTAGGCATGTTATAACCTGTGGTGGGTTGTAATGTATGGTCTACTAATGGACCTTTTAGATGAGGATGAACTTATGACAATATGAATTAACAAGAAGAATGAAAGTTGATAATGTTGCGGCCTATTGCCTTAATACGATAGGACTGTAAGGATTTATGAGAGACCGATGTAAGGTCTAATTAAGGAGGCATCAAACACCTTTGGATGACCAGTAGATCATATTTTCATTCAGAGGTGGATGGTATCCATATGGATATGGATTGGTATACTCAGATAACTATAAGAGGGAGTTTAGGAAGAGATTCCCTTGTAAATATCTGTTGACCAAGAGTGAATTGAGGCATGGAGAAGAGACTATAAGTGGTTATCTTACTACCTTAAGTGGCACAATAACTACCCATATGAATTATGAATTACATAGTGTTTTTATAGTAGAAAGGAAAAAGGTGACCCTTGTTTGTTATTTCCATGTAGAATGGGAAACACCAGTATGAATTATGACTGTGAGACTAGTCATATGAGTGACTCTAATATGTCACTAAAGAACACTAATATTAAAAAATAAAATATCAATGTAAAAGGGGTGAAAAAGATGCACCTACATATATGTGTATACATGCTTAAAAGATTAATATGACTGCAAGCCCTTAATTGAGAGGGAAGCTCAGTTTTGAGTGTCTCTATGAGGCTTGTAATAAGGATGGCTTCAGTATCCTTGGGAGGAGGATATGGAAGTATGATATGTGGTGCATACCCCCTTCTCTCCTAAGGGTTGTGCGACCTCCCGGTTAGGATCTTCGATTATGGAGTCGAAAAACCCTCTGAAACCTTGTTGGTCTCATTCTGTATTAACCATAGGTCCTCTCGGCTCCCTGCGCAGGCTTCATGATACCCACGACCTTCCCTTTCCCGTTCTATGAAATCTTAGAGTTGGCATTAATGCCTTTTCTCTCGGTCCCTTCTCATATGTCACCTTTGGTGATGACCTTACGCCTATGCGTGATTGCGGGCACACTCAAGAGTGGTTTGGTGTCAAACCAATTTTCGCCCTACAATTCACTCTGAGCCTCCATGTGTATTTTCCCTAAAACCATGGGCTCGATTGTGGCCTACCCTAAATATCGTAAAGATAAAGCACTTTCTATCCCAGAAATGCGAGATGATCATCGATCTCACGATCTTGACGGTGTTTTCGAATGAATGACCGAGATCTATTTCTTGGGATCAACGATTCAGACCTCCTTATTGCAGATCGATGACTGTGGTTGATTTAGAATTCCGGACTTCATAATTCTCAAATCTCAAACCTTGGTTTCCTTTGCAGGGAAATATTTCGGAGTGGAAGATTTGCAGACACCTATCCTCACAATCAATGGTCTTGCCTTCACTTCGGGTGTTTTACCTTTCAACTCGAATCAATGGTCCTGTGGCCCTCCTCTCAATCAATGATCAAGATGTCCTTCAAGTCTTCGGACTTATGAGATCTCAAATCTCAAACTTCGCCCTTTTCCAAATGGATTTTATTCGAAGGCTATGATCTATTAAGGTTCAAGCTATTATTAGGTTTCTTTTCAATTCACTAGATAACCATAGCCTAGATAGGATCACTGAGAAATACACAATCACAAGAGACACATCATTTATCCTGGGAAACCCTCATGAAAGAGAAAAACCAACAAAAACTTCCTTAATATAGATATCCAATACAATGCCAAGAGATAACTCAAACAACACAGAAAGTCCTCTCCCAAGAATGTGCCTCTCTCTCACTTCCTTCTTCTCCAACAACTCCAAACTTGTGCTCTGATGAATAAGTGAGTGAGTGAACAAATGAGGCACTAGCCTCTCTTATTTATACAATCTGACAGGCGCTGAACTGAGGTGTCTTTTCATTGGCAGGGACAACTTCTCAATCTGGGTGGTTATAACCAATTTTAATATATTCTGGGGCCGACTTCTCATTTATCCTATTACAATTAGGGTTTGACCAATCCGCAAAAGGAGATTTGGTCATTTACAATACCCTACATGATCAATCCACAAAAGGTGATTGATCTAATGAATAATACATCAATAATAAATAGAATACTCTTTGCAGTTACAATAATTCAACACTCCCCCTTAACAAGAGAGAGATCAACATCATCAAAAACATCTTGGAACACTAACCGACATATCTATAAATCATCGAAAGTTTTTCTCATCATCAATATCATCATTCTCAATAGGGATATGGAATGGCATCATCATCCTCATCAACATGAGGGTAAGGTAACATCATCATCATCTTTAGTGTGAATCTAAAGTAACATCATCATCTTCGGCATGAAAGATGAAATAACATCATCATCATCATAATCATCTTTAGCAAGGAGTTGAAGTGGCATCATCATCATCATCTTCAGCAAGAAGCTGAAGTGGCATCATCATCATCAAATGCATCAACATAGATTAGTGTAACACTAATACATCATCATCATCATCAATAACAACAGAAGGATGATACAACATCAAAAACACCAATATCACAATGCAAAGGATGAAATCTGGAGCATCATCAACAACAACAACATCACAACACGAAGCTGGCATCACAGTACGAGGTTGGCACATCATAACAACATGAGGCTGGCACATCATCATAGCACGAGGATGGCATGTCATCAACAATTAAGCTTGCACATCATCAAAAAAAATAAGTGGGCACATCATCACAACAATTAAGCTGGCACATCATCACAAAAATTAAGTTGGCACATCATCACAACAATTAAGATGGTACATCATCATAGCAATTAAGCTAGCACATCATCACAACAATTAAGCTGGCACATCATCACAACAATTAGGTTGGCACATCATCACAATAATTAAGCTTGTACATCATCACAACAATTAAGCTGGCACATCATCACAACAATTAAGCTGGCAACACCACACAACAATTAAGATGGAATCACAACACAACAATTATGTTGGCAACACCACACAACAATTAAGATGGAAGAAAAACAATTAAGATTGCAACACCACACAACAATTAAGCTGGAAGCACATCAATTAAGATGGAAACACCACACAACAATTACGCTGGAAGCACAACAATTAAGCTGGCAAAACCACACAACAATTAAGTTGGAAACACAACAATTAAGCTGGCAACACCACACAACAATTAAGCTGGAATCATAGCACTAGGCTGGAAACTCAACACAACACTACTCCCCCTTTCAAGGGAGGTCCTTTTGGACTATACTAAGATTATCTTGAAAGTGTTCAAACTTTACACGAGATAGAGGTTTGGTCAACACATCAGCAACCTATTCATCCGTGCTAACATATTGGAGCTTTATGGCTCCTCTCTACACCATGTCATGGATGTAACGATATCGAATCTCTATGTGTTTTGACTTGTCATGGAACATAGGGTTCTCTTTCATCTTTATACATCTTTGGTTATCACATAAGATTGTGGTTTCTTCCATCTCTAGGTCGAATAGACCAATCAACAACTCACCAAGCCATATGGCTTCACAACTGGCAGAACACACAACAATGTATTATGCTTTTGTTGTATTGAGAGAAATGATTGATTTCTTCCTACTTTTCCATGAGATCATGGTTGATCCCAAACTAAAAAAACATCATGAAGTGTTCTTCCTGTTATAGACACTTCCAGCCCAATCTGAATCAGTGTACCCACTCAGTCTAAAGTCATGATATCCATCATAACTGAGACCACAATCTAATGTACACTTAAGGTACCTCATCACATGTTTTGCAACAACTAGGTGAACACGTTTGGGTTCTACCAGATACTGACTCAAGGAAAAACATATGTCTAGCCTGGTATTCGCCAGATACATCACTGAACCAATAATCTATCTGTACAGAGTAGCATCAACCAATTCTGACGAGGTATCTACTAGGAGCTTCAAATTCATTTCCATGGGTGTGTACATGGATTTGCATTTCAACATGTCAACCCTTTTCAATTTTAACTGTATACTTCCCTTGGTTTAAGGAAGATCTTCTCTGTGTTCTACCAAACTTCAAGACCTAAGAGATAATGCATTTAGGTCTTCCATCAAACTCTGTGGCGATCTTCTTCTTCAATCTATGATGAACTTTTCTTCATCTTGTCAAGAATACATCATCTACATATAGTAGTAGCATCACATGCTCATCATTCATAACCTTGACATAAAGGTTAGAATCAACTTTTACTCTTGTTAAAGTCCAAGCTTGTCAAGAAACTGTCAATCAAGCTCTTAGAGCTTGCTTCAATATGTACAAAGCTTCCTTCAACCTGCAGACCTGAGGCTTTCTATATTCAATCTTCAAACCAATTTTTCACATTACATTGTACCAATCTGGTGCACTTTCTCAGCTGTAACTCAATCTGCACAAACATGTGCTAGCTCTAAGTGATTTCTACAAGGCACTATTTGTCTCACTGTTTGGGAGTATGTCCTCTACTCTCTCTGCAATTGTTCCTTCTAGAATATGGGACTCTACACCTACAACTGCTCTGAGGCCAAGAATGATTTCTTCATTCTCACTTTGGCTACTAAAATCTGAGAGTAACTCCTCTTATTCTATCATGGAAATAGTTTCATCTGAAACTGAGAGTGTCTCAATAACTGATACTGAAGATAGATCTTCTTCTTTCATGGAGGTAATGTTATCTTTTATCATAGTTATGTTTCCATGACCCAGCTAATGTACTGCACCAACTGCCACTCAATTTTAAATATGGGTATTTCTCCCCCTGCATATCATACTATATATGAATCATGGTTGTTCTAGTTGTCTTAATAAATAATGGAACTATTTATTCAATAAGTGTCTCGGCATAGTCTTCTCCCTCTTGTTGGGAGAATCCTATGGACACACATCAGGCTTTGTTCATCTGCAACATGCTTGATCTATATAGATCAATCTTGTATGTCAATACTGACTTCTCTTCTAGTCTCACGGAAGAATCCATATCCTAGTCTTTCTGACTGGATTTCTTCTCTGTTACTAAAACATGGGAATCTTCATATGAGATTTCATATCTCCTAGAAGTTTCTAAAGCTATGATCTAGTCTTTTCACGACATCTGTCTCCCAGTCTTGGGAGTTGTCTCTTCATCTGATCCTTTCTGAGATCATGACTTCATCATCTCTTATAGGGTATACTTGGTGTTAAATACCAAGTCTAAATATGAAGGAAAGAGTTAGGCGTCAAATGAGATCTGCTTCTCGTTCTAATTTTTGGTCATCTTTGGAGCCTTCTTCTCCTTTCAATCCATCTTCATATGAGATACTTTGAATCTCAAAATATAGTTTCTTCTTCATCTTATTTGGTACATGAGTCTATATGATCATGTACATAGTCTACTTCATGTCTCATATAATATGTTTCCTTCAACAACCTTCACTATATCTTCCTCAGGGTTATCACTTGTGACCTAAACCAAGGTCAACAAAACAACAAGCAAGGATAATAGTCTTTTGATAATAGTAGATAAAACAATAGCACGAATAATCATCACAGTAGCTCCTTTAGAGCTATCACTTGTGGCCTGTTTGAAGAAGAGATCAAAAGTAAGAAATACAATATGAAATGAGGTCAACAATCTTATAGTGTTGTGATCAAACATTCCTCCATAGAAACCTGGAACTAACACAAGAAATTTATCCTAGAGGAGATGTTAGTTGTATATGGAAAATCATTTATCTCAATATGCTCATATGCTAGCAAGTATAATACTCTTCAAAGACTACTATCTCAACTATAATGTTTACTTATAAAGGGGTAATCATCAACTTGTCAAGTGCAACTGTGAATCTTATCAACTTAATTAATCAAACCTGGCACCTGGAGCCTTGTACTCAAGAATGAGGGTGTTTCTTTTCTTCCAAGTCTCCTTCACTCAAGATGTCAAGTGCTTTCTTCAACCTGTCTTATGTACTAGAATAATATGCTATCTTGATAGAAGTTTGGGTTAGAGAATAAAATTTATGATCTCAACTTTAATACATCTAATACCTCGACTTTAATTTTGACCAAAGGTTAATATGATGGTCATAGATTCAACATGCAATCTAGATCAAAATAATGTCATAACAAATAAATGCATATCAGAATAATCAAACCTGGGTTGCATTATTCCTCTTGAATGTGTTGGATCTTGAGATCCTTCTGGATCTATGGAAAGAGATCCCTTCTCCTGCAAATACCCTTTAAATCTTAACCATTTAAACATGTGTGAGTACATACCTCTAATGGCATTTGCAGGTAGTGGCACCATCTAGTAGCAACGACAATGATCAACAACTCTTAAAAACTTCAAGGGTGACTGCAACCGGTACTACGACTGATACTTCAACTAGTACTGCAACTGCAATTGATACTGCAACTGGTTTTGAGACTGCAACTTAGGGTTTTATGAGGAAACCCTAATTTTTCAAACTTCAAATTTTGAAATTCTGATCCAGGGGATAGATGCGCTGAGTTGAGGTGAGTAAGATGGTGCAGTAAGATTTCTGAAAATCCAAATTTTACCCCCTCAAACTTGACCAGTGGATTTCTGGACTAGTGTTTTTGGTTTTCTGGTACTTATGTTACTCTGGTACTTCTGGTTTTCTGGTACTTCTGGTACTTTGTGAAAACTAGGGTTTCACTTTTCGAAAGATCTAACCATTGAAAAGGTGTGCTGAAGGTGACAAAGAATTCCTTGGGTTAGGGCACAATTTTCTAGATGGTTTTGAGGCTAAAAATCTTATTCAATAAAAATCTCTAATTTGCATGTACAACAACAATGAGATTTTTCTCTTTCTCTTGTGAAATATGCTCTCTTCAGCTTAACTCTAATACCATGTTAAGGTGTAAGCTATTATTAGGTTTCTTTTCAATTCACTAGATAACCATAGCATATATAGGATCACTGAGAAATACACAATCACAAGAGACACAACATTTATCCTAGGAAACCCTCATGGGGGAGAAAACCCAACAACAACTTCCTTAATATAGATATCCAATACAATGCCAAGAGACAACTCAAACAATACAGAAAGTGCTCTCCCAATAATGCGCCTCTCTCTCTCTTCCTTCTTCTCCAACTGCAGCTCCAAACTTGCACTCTGATGAACAAGTGAGTGAGTGAACAAATGAGGTGCTAGCCTCTCTTATTTATACAATCCGACAAGCGCTGAACTGAGGTGTCTTTTCACTGGTAGGGCCGACTTCTCAATCTGGGTGGTTATAACCACTTTTAATATATTATGGGGTCGACTTCTCATTTATCCTATTACAATTAGGGTTTAACCAATCCGCAAAAGGGGATTTGGTAATTTACAATACCCGACATGATCAATCCACCAAAGGGGATTGATCTAATGAATAATACATCAATAATAAATAGAATACTCTTTGCAATTACAATAATTCAACATGATCCACTGATGCATGTCCTCCTAATCTGACGATCAAGGTTACTTCGGGTCTTTACCCAGAGTACATAGATTTATGCCACGTCTCTCTTAGATCCAACGACTACGAATCACTTCGAGACTTTACCCGGAGTCCGCGGATTCAAACCACATCTCCTCTATATCTGTCGGCCCAGATTCACTTCAAGTCTTCAAGATTTGGCAATATCAGTTCTCAAACTGAAACCCCACTACAATTTTCCCGGATCTCGTGATCTATTGAAAAGAGTCCACTTATAGATCGATCTCTCTCGACTCTTAATATCTTCGAGCTTCGGGTGTTTCAACACTTCACCTTTTCCTTCCTCTAGATCTCACGACCCATTGACCTGTACCCTTATGGATCTAATAGTCTAGATTCACTTCAGTTCTCCGACTCTTCGCATTTCATGAATATCAAGTTTCAACTTGCTTCCTCCTGAATTCATGATATTTGACGGCTCCGATTCACTTGATCGATTTGACACCTAAGGTTCCCTTTGGGCGATTTGATGGCTTAGGTCTGCTTCAGATGATCGAATGACTGAGATTTCACTTCTGCTTTTCGGCTCTTCAGGCTTCGAAAATATCAAGTCTCAAACCTTGATGAGGTCTCTCTCCTATGTGTGCGAAGCATTAAAGCTTGTGCACCTTGTTCTGATTAGACGGTTGTTGATCCTTTGCGCTGTGATCCAATGACCACTCTCTCTCCTCCTCTTGATCTTCTGATTTCTCCCGACTTAGAATATTTTCTAAGTCTTCAAAGGTATTCACCTTTGAACCTCCTGCGAGTCCATCTCCCAGACCTTGACTACACTTCTGAAAAGTGTTATCCCTCCTGAGCTTGGCCTTTGTGAAGGTTTCGACTTCCCACGCACTCCTTGCATTTCATGGCTTTGTGATAACTCGGATCTGAAGGATTTCTTAAAAATAAATTCTTCTCGCCCCCCTGGCGTTTTCCTCTTGCTCTATGCACACCTTTCAATAGAGTCTTACACAAGGTTTGAGTTCTTGCGGACGATTGTAGACGCATTGCAATAGTCACTTTGCACTCCTTGCAAAGGGGAAAGTTTCATGCTATCTCTTATGAGCTTCGGAACCAAAACAGATCTCGTCAACGCACTCCCTACATTTTGTGTGCACACCTTGCACCGATTCGACATAAGAGAAACAATTGAAACTTATACTAACATTCATCGTTCCATATACTCATAAAAAAATCCATTCATTCATGAAAACACAATAACATGGAATTGCAAACAATGTCCACACCATGCATTGGGTCAATTTTCCTCTGTTATCTTCATTCAAAGTGAAAAGTGTCTACAACTATAATCAAAACAACAAATAAAATTCAGAAATTTCCTGCTAACTTGTAGCAATGTCATTTAGACATACAAAACCTCTATTTATCTCAGAGGGTCCTTAGGGTTCCCCCTGACTACTTGTCTACTCCAAAATCTAACCTAACGATTATCTTAGTTCAGTCACATTCTAGAGTAGGAGTGGAAACTCCCACTTCACTCGTGATCGCTCAAGCATGCTTCAAAATATTTCCTGGCGTTGAGTTCAGGCGTGCTTCAAAATATTCATTGTGACTACCAGCGTTGAGATTCTGAAAATATCCTAGGCGTTGAGTGGTCCCGCTCCACGTTCTCGCTAATGATGCTCCTACATCATACTCCCCTTGAAAAAGATTCGTGGAATCCTATCCATGAGCTCCTGCACCGACTTTCCATGCTTCTAGATATCATCTTCATTTTCCCAACTGGCATCTTCTATTGGGTGTCCCTTCGACTTAACCAAATATTCAAAATAGGTCTTCCTCCTAGTCTTTTTGCCAATCCTATGATAAGCGATCTTCTCCATCTGTGTTTTTTTTTCTATAGGCATTTGTTTCTCCCACTGAATCTTCTTTTGATCTTCTCTTGAATATGGGTGATATGCCCACATCATCTGGAAACTCAATATCATAGGTGTTTGCATCAAACTTCCTCAAGATCTTACATGGTCCTATATTCTTCATATTTAACTTTTTATATGTTCCCCTAGGGAACCTTTCTTTCCTAAGATGTGCCAGAACCTGATATCCTACTTCAAATTGAAGTTCTCTATGATGTTGATCAGCTCTGTGCTTGTACTCTTGGTTAGAACTCTGCAACTGTCCTCTAATTTTCCTATGGAGCTTCTGCATTTCTGTAGCAAAATATTCTTCTCTAGCGCTCCTAATCTCACTCTGTTCCAAGTCTTTCACATCATATACTCCCTTGGGTTGCATTCCATACACTATTTGGAATGGGATCTTTCCAGTGCTCCTCTTTGGTGAGTCATTGTATACAAATTCTGCTTGTGGCAGAATATGATCCCATTGATTATGATGCTCAATGACTAGACTCCTCAATAAGTTTTCCAAACTTCTATTTACCACCTTAGTCTGCCCATCTATCTGAGGGAGATAAGATGAGTTGAAGGACAAATTTGTCCCCAATTTATTCCACAATGTTCTCCAAAAGTGACTAACAAATTTAGTGTCATTGTCTGAGACAATTCTTCTGGGTAGTCCGTGAAGTCTCACAACTTCCTTGAAAAACAGATTTGCAACATGTGTTGCATCAATGGTATTCTAGAATGGGATAAAGTGTGCCATATTTTAAAATCTATCCACCACCACAAATATGGAATCAAATCCTCTTTGCGTTCTTGGCAGTCCCAACATAAAATCCATGCTTATTGCATTCCAAGGCCTCTTCGGTATTGGCAATGGTTGATACAATCCAATGCTCTGTCTTTTTATTTTTGCATGTTGGAAGATTCTACATCTGTTCATAAAATTTATCACTTAAGTTCTCATACATGGCCAATAGTATGAACTGCTCAATTGTGCAAATGTTTTATCATGGTTGAAATGTCTAGTCAATCCTCCACTATGCTTTTCCTTCAAAAGGTTATGCCTCATTGAGCATTTTGGTATGCACAACCGATTGCCTTTGAACAACAATCTCTCTTGAATCATATACTATGTCCACTGGCTTATATCTCCCAGCACAGGATTTTCACATGCTTTGTATTCTTCCTTGAAATCTGGATCATCACAATACATATCCTTAAGGTGTTCAAACCCTAAGGTCTTCACTTGAAATTCCTGCAGAATCAAACATCTCCTGCTTAATGCATCAACAACTTTGTTAGCATTCCCAGAAATATGTTTTATGAAAAAAGTAAAATTCTTCATAAACTCAACCCATTTTGCATGCCTCCGATTCAATTTTTCCTATCTGGTTATAAATTGTCAAGCCTGGTTATCGCTATACAAGACAAATTCCCGTGGGACAAGGTAATGTCTCCATTTCTTCAAGTCTTGAATTATGGCATAAAAATCCTTATCATATGTGGAGTATTTTCTCTTGGTCTCATTCAACTTCTCATTGAAACATGTAATAGGTCTATTATCCTGACTCAAAACTGCTCCAATTTCAACTCCACTAGCATCACATCTCACCTGAAATGTCTTTTTAAAATTTGGCAAGACCAGAATTGGTCATTCTATTATTTTCTCCTTCAGTATATTGAAGCTCCTCTTGGCCTCCTCCGTCCATTTAAAAGACTTGTGCTTCTTCTTCATTGTATCCATCATTGGTGCACAAATTCCACTGAAGTCTATGATGAACTTCCTATAGAAAATTGCTAATCCATGGAAGATCCTTACCTCAAACATACTCTTTGGTGACGACCATTCTTTGATTTCTTTCACCTTCTCTGGATCCATCTTTTGTTCATTTGAAGAGATCACAAAACCCAAGTAAATGAGTTTTGTCTTCATAAAAGAGGACTTCTTCATATTTATCAACAACTTCTCCTATTGTAGTCTTGTCATCACTAGTGTCAGGTGACTCAAATTCTCCTCTTTAGTCCTACTAAAGATCAATATATCATATATATATACAACCACAAACTTGCAATGAAATCTTTCAATATTTCATTCATCAACCTCATAAAAGTACTCAGGGCATTTGTTAAGCCAAATGGCATAACATGCCACTCATACAAACCTTCATTTGTCTTAAAGGCCATCTTCTACTCATCACCTTCTCTCATTCTAATATGGTGGTATCCACTTTTAAAATCTATTTTAGAAAAGAAATTTTCTCCACTCAAATAGTCCATTAAATCATCCATTCTTGGTAAAGGAAACCTATACCCGATGGTGATCTTGTTAATGGCTCTTGAGTCTGTACACATTCTCCATCCTCCATCCTTCTTTGGAATTAATACAGTTGGTACTGCGCATGGACTCAAGCTCTCTCTGACCAAACCCTTGTCTAACAATTCCTGGACTTGGTTCTCCACTTCCTCATTCTCTCGAGGTGTCAATCTGTATGTTGGTTTGTTTGGCAAACTTTCTCCTGGTATCAAGTCAATATGGTGGCTGATACTTCTGATGGGTGGAAATGAGTTAGGCAGCTCATCTACCACTATGTCAGAAAAATTATCCAACAATTCATGAACTTCTTTAGGAAAATCATCTATCGAAGTACTTGTAAGGATAACTATGGGTTTCCTCACCACAACGAACTGCATCTCCTATTCTTTGTCGAATTCTTTTAGGATTTCCTTCCCACTCATGAGAAGTATGCTTGTGATGACTTCCGCTTTCACTTTCTTCTCCTCTATTGGCAACAACATGTGTGTCCTACCATTATTCTCCAAGGTGTATGTATTCTTCCCAACAAAATATGGCATACATCCATGGGAATTACATCACATAGAATTTCATATCTATATCCTCCTATCTTAAATTCAACCAAGCATTGTTTAGTAACCATTACCTGGTGTCCTTTATGCAACCATGGGACTTTGTATGGCTTCAGATGTGCAGTTGTCTCCAGCTCCAATTTCTCCACCATCTCTGTGGATACTAAGTTATATTTCTCCCACTTTCAATTATCACCTTGCATACTTTGTCTTTAATCTTGCAAGTTGTCCTGAAGAGACTGTTCCTCTGCACTGGATTTTCAACTTCTACCTCTGGTTTTAAGAGAACCTTTCTCAACATCAGGGATGTTCCATCCTCTGCTCCTTCTGCTTCAACATTCCTTCTCTATTCTTCTAAAATGTGAGCTTCACCTCCTCCTTCTTTATTTTTCTCGAGACATTCCCAGGACATGTGACCTGTCTTTCCACAGGCATAGCATCTTACTTCTCCTCCTCTTCTCCTTCTTCTTCCTCTAGAAGAGATTCTTCCACCACTCTGTCTTCCACAGGAACTTCCTCCTCTTTCTGAGTGACTATGTGGTTTTTTAGTCTCGTCTTTAGACTTATGTGACTTGTCATGGGTAACTCCCTTGCCTTTGTTTGGGGCTGGGCTTTCACCTCTTCCTCGTTGGATTTTTTTTCTGGCAAACTTCTCCTTTGACTTCAGTGAAAACTGATAAGCATCCTCCACTATCCTTACTGACATCATGCTGAGCTCGTCCTGGATTTCATATCTTAGGCCATTTATATACCTGGAAACTTTTTCTTCATCTTTTTATCTTTGTCCAGTTTTTATGTTCAGCCTGTAGAACTCCTCTATGTACTCCTTAACTGTCATACCCTTATGTCTCAGGTTCTGCAACTTCCTGAAGAGATTGATCTGGTAATCTTTGGGCATGAACTTATCCTTCAACTTGGCTACCATTCTGTCCCAATTCTTTATTTTCTATTTTCCTTTTCTTCTCCTCTCAGCCTGCAGTTCATCCCACCACAATGTTGCATGTCCTTTTAGCCCGGTGACAACATGTTTCACCCTTTTCTCTTCATCAACATATTCATATTCAAAATGTTTTTCCATGGATCTTATCCAATCCAGCAACTCTTCAACATCTAAATTTCCTTCATACATTGGGACCTCTATGTTGGCTCTGGCTTCCAATCTAAAAATTTCTCTCAACAAACGTTCTTTGACAACATCCTCTTCTACAACTTCTTTGACTTCTACTTCTTCACTCTCTACATCGTTGATGTCTCTAGAGTCGGGTGCTCATATATGTGTTGCCTCCATCACCTCTAATCTTGCACGAAGTTCTCTCATTTCCCTTTATATAGCCCGATTGGCTAAAGGTGGCTCCACTTGTCTCCTCGGTGGAATTATGTTGGTTGTTTGTCACGCACCGAGTACAACTTCGAGTTCTTTTGTCTCTTCTCCTTTGCCTGTTGTCTGGAAGAAAAACTTCAACTCTGGTACCGCTTGGCGTAGACCCCCTTCTCTCCTAAGGGTTGTGTGATCTCGTGGTCAGGATCTTTGATTTTGGAGTTGAACCACCCTTTGAAACCTTGCTAGTCTCGTTCTGTATTAAACATAGGTCCTCTCAACTCCCTGCGCAAGTTTCACGATACCCACGACCTTCCCTTTCACGTTATATGAAATCACAAAGTTGGCATTAGTGCGTTCTCCCTTGGCCCCTTATCAGATGTGACCTTGGGTGATGACCTCATGCCTATGTGTGATTGTGGGCGCACTCAAGAGTGGCTTGGTGTCAAACCTCTTTTTGCCCAGCAATTCACCCTGAGCCTCCACATGTCTTTTCCCTAAAACCATGGTCTCGATTGTGACCCACCCAAAATATCGTAAAGATCGAGCACTTTCTATCCCTAAAATGTGAGATGATCGTCGATCTCACGATCTTGAAGGTGATTTCGAACAGACGACTGAGATCTATTTCTTGGGATCAACGATTCAAACCTCCTTCTCCCAGATCGAGGACTGTGGTTGATTCAGAATTCTAGACTTCAGAATTCTCAAATATCAAACCTTGGTTTCCTTTGCAGGGAAATCTTTCAGAGCGAAAGATCTGCGGATACCTGCCCTCACAATCAACGGTCCTGCCTTCACTTCGGGAATTTAACCTTTCAACTCTGATCAATGGTCATGTGGCCCTCCTCTCGATCAACGATCGATATCTCCTTCGGGTATTTGAACATCTAATATCTCAAATCTCAAAATTCACCCTTTTCCAAATGGATTTTATCCGAAGGTTGTGATCCACTGATGCGTGTCCTCCTGATCTGACAGTCAAGGATTACTTCGGGTATTTACCTGGAGTACATGGATTTATGCCATGTCTCTCTTATATCCAATGGCTACAAATCACTTCGGTAATTTTCCCAAAATCCACAGATTCACGCCACATCTCCTCTATATTTGTCAGCCCAGATTCACTTCGGGTCTTCAGGATTCGACAGTCTTAGTTCTCAAATTGAAACCCCACTACAATTTTCCCAGAGCTCGTGATTTGTTGACAAGTGTCCACTTACATATCGATGGCTCATGGCACTTTGGCTCTTCAGGCTTTGGGTGTTTCAACGCTTCACCTTTGCCTTCCTTTATATATCATGACCCACCGACATACACCCTTTTGGATCTAACGGTCTAGATTCACTTCGGTTCTCCGGATCTTCATGTTTTGGGAATCTCAAGTTTCAACTTGCTTCCTCTTGAACTCATGATATCTGATGACTCATATTCACTTGATTGATCCGATGCCTGAGTTTCACTTCGGGTGATCTGACGGCTTAGATCTGTTTCGGATGATTGAACGACTGAGATTTCACTTTGGATTTTTGGCTCTTTGGGCTTCAGAAATCTCAAGTCTCAAACATTGATGAGTTCTCTCTCTTGTGTGTGTGAATCATTAAAGCTCATGCACCATGTTCTGATCAGACGATTGTTGATCCTTTGCGTTGTGATCCAACGGCCACTATCACTCCTCCTCTTGAGCTTATGATTTCTCCCGACTTAGAAGCTTTTCTAAGTCTTCAAAGGCCTTCACCTTTGAACCTCCTATGATTCCATCTCTCGAACCTCGAATACACTTATGAAAAGTACTATCCCTCCTGATCTTGGCCTTCATGAAGGTTTTGACTTCCCACGCACTCCTTGCGTTTCAAGGATTTTTGATAACTCAGATCTGAAGGATTTCTTAAAAATAAATTCTTCTCACCCTCCTGGAATTCTCCTCTTTCTCAATGCACACCTTGCAATAGACTCTTATGCAAGGTTTGATTTCTTATGGATGATTGTGCACCCCTTGCGACAGTCACTTTGCACTCCTTGCAAAGGGTAAAGTTTTGTGCTATCTCTTCCAAGCTTTGGAACCAAAATAGATCCCGTCAACGCACTCCATGTGTTTTGTGTGCACACCTTGCACCGATTCAACAGAAGAGAAACAATTTAAACTTATACTAACATTCAATGTTCCATCTACTCATAACGAAATTCAGTCATTCATGAAAACACAATAACAGGGAATTGCAAAAAATGTCCACACCATGCATTGGGCCAATTGTCCTCTGTTATCTTCATTCAAAAGTAAAAGTGGCTACAACTATAATCAAAACAACAACTGAAATTTAGAAATCTTCTACTAACTTGCAATAGCCTCATTTGGGCGTACAAAACATTTATTTATCTCAGAGGGTCCTTAGGGTTCCCCTCGACTACTTGTCTACTCCAAAACCTAACCTAATGACTATATTAGTTCAGTCACATTCTAGAGAAGGAGTGGAAACTCCCACTTCGCTCGTGATCGTTCAAGCATGCTTCAAAAGATTTCTCGGCACTGAGTTCAGGCGTGCTTCAAAATATTCGTCATGATCGCTAGCGTTGATATTCCAAAAATATTCCTAGGCGTTTATTGGTCTTGCTCTGCATGCTCGCTAACGATGCACCTGTATCAATATGTCCATGTGCATGTATGGCATGGAAAGGGTGCAATCAATGAGCTTACATGATGAATGTTGGGCTATGTTTGTATATGCTTGAGGACATGGGGTTAATTCATTGTGAGGATTCTTGACATAAAGACTGATATTAATACCAATTAGGTATGAATGATATTAAAGGTGCAAGCGATGCACGTGTATGATGTATGAATATATGCATACAAAAAGGAACAATATGACTATCGTGATGAGTGGAATGTGAGGTAAGAATTTCACTTGCAAAAGTTTAATGAATACCATGGATGCATGGTTGACTCCATTCTGAAGAGTCATGAAAGTTCTTTTTTGAATGATATCTTGAGGGGAATGTGTTCCATTACCTCATGAAATACTAACATAAATAGATGAAAGAGTAAGGGAGCAAGGATGCTCTATTGTCATAACAAAAGGCAACATGATTAAGACTTTGAGGGCTGCATGAGAACAATTGTGAACAATCATAAGTTAAATGATTACAGACTAAATACCATAAACATAGAGATAGGAAGAATAACACAAATATTCAGTGAACAATATCTTCTATTAAATAATGGAATAGGATGAAA
>JZKD02S1097906.1:246457-267122 GCA_000966675.3 Picea glauca
ATAGGTACTTATCTTTCAATTAGAGTACACCAATTGCGTCCAGACCTTCCACAAATCTCCCAGCCTTAGACCACATTGCTCATCATGCTCAGCAGTGGATCACCCTCGAATTGAGACTAAGCTCCACCCAGAGCAAGGGAATCCTAGACTAGGCTAAGGTTACAGGAGACTGCACAGTGCAACTGGAAGGATTCTCTGCAGGAGATTTCTTACACCCACTACTCATGAAATCTCATTCCCCACATGCCTTCTCCACCCTAGGAATATGCACCTTCTCTGTTCCACAGTCCATCGGATGCTCCACTTCCCCTTTTAGGGTCTCAGCAACAGGTCAGATCAGGAATTCTCAGAGCTCCATAGCTGGTGTTGGACTCTCTCTAGGAGAAAATCACTTCCCAACAAACTCTCACACCTAGAAAGAGCTGCTCACGGGTCTGACAACCTGCCTCTTCAACCAGCTTCCACCCAATTTCTAGTGAGGTGAGGATAACAACAAAGCTCAATATAACTCAGGGAATGACAACAACCACAATTCAGTAAGGCACAACATGGTTTTGGCAAGTACAGATGTGTCGGGCTTTCACAGGAAAAACACAGGTCAACTTCACGGGTTACTGGTTTCATAGGTGCATGAAAGATGTAGAGGTCAATGATGGAGGCCAAATGAGTTAGGCGAAGGATTAGAAAATGGAAAAACGAACCTCCCCAACAAGTTGACTTCCCAGCTTAAATTGCATGTTCCTGAGCCAACATATGTCACCCATGAAGTACGTTCCTTTCCATTTGGAAGTCACCCATCCTCCCAAAGGAACTTAGGATAAAAACATATCCTTCTAATAAGCTTTTGGAATAATAATAAATTATTATTCTCTTGGACTTAAGCCATTAAGCTTATCCCCTCTTTCCAACCTCTCAGTCTCGTCTCCCTTACCCAACCTAGTGGAATCTTAGTCCCCCATACTCTTTATCCGTGGTCGGTTTACATGCAATGATGCATTTATATTAATAATATGAATATTTACATGTACAAAATAGGCTCCTGGACTTTGGCACATAGGCTCTCCGGCCTAACAAACACATAAGCTCATAGCTTCTAATTGCTTGGCTCACCAACCTATGAAACATGTTACAATTCATAAACACAACTGGGGCTCATCCTTGGGGATATTACAATCCCCTCCCCTTATTTTTGCATTGTCCTCAGTGCAACTTATTTACACAACATTAACAAGATTTTCAAAATCCTCAAAACAATGCAGGTTTTCTGTCCGCATAACATCCTCATGCTCCCATGTCATGTCCTCGGGACCATACTAGGTCCACTGGACCTTTACAATCCCTATGGCTCGATTCCAGAGTTGTTTTCTCTTCTGGTCCAATATGCGCACTGGGCGCACCTGCAAAATTCCTTCTTTCTCCACTTAAATCACATTCCAATCAATCACATGATTAAGATCATGTATACATTTCTTAAGAAATGAAACATGAAACACATTATGTATAGTCATGGATGCATGCAATGCAAGCATATATGCAACTGGTCTAATCATTTCTAGGATTTCAAATGGCCCACAATATCCGGCTACTAACTTGGAACAGTTTCCCAACTTCAAGGAACTTCTTTTGACTTTCACTTTCAAGAAAACATGATCACCCACTTTAAACTCTCTATGGGTCATGTTCTTATCAACATAAATTTTCTGCCTGTCTTGGGAAGACTTCAAATTCTGCTTAATCTTCAACATTTTCTCTTCCATTTCCTTGAACAACTCTTGCCCAACCACTTCCCTATCAGCTGGGTTATCCTATCTTATTGGGGTGTTTCACTTTCTACCATAAAGTGCTTCAAACGGGCTCATCTTCAGTGATGCTTGATACCCATTGTTGTAGAAAAATTCTACCAAGTGTAGGTAGTCTTCCCATTTAGATGGTTTTTCCATCACATACATCCTTAGCATATCTTCTATCACTTGGTTCACCCTCTCTGTCTTCCCATCAGACACATGATGATAAGAACTGTTGAAGTTCAGATTTGTTCTGAACCCTTTGAATAACCCCTTCCAGAACTTTGAGCTAAATTTTCGGTCTCTATCAGACACAATTGTTTTGGGAATACCGTGCAATTGTGCTACTTCCCTCATATAGATATCAACAACATTAGTTGCCTTGTGAGTAGTCTTCAATGGAATAAAATGGGAATATTGCGTAAGATTATCCACCACCACCATGATGGAATCATGCACTTGTCAGTTCTGGGCAATCTTGTGATGAAATCCATTGTCACCACTTCCCACTTCCACTCAGGAATGGGTAATGGTTATAGAAACCCTTCTGAGTGCCTATGTTCAGCTTTGACCTTCTGACACTCCATACATATGGTGATGTATTATGCAATTTCATTTTTCATACCTGGCCAAAAGTAATGGCTTTTGACTGCTACCATTATTTTCTGATATCTAGGGTGCCCAGCATAAGGCACATTATGCACTTATTTCAAGATCATTATTCTCAATTTCTGGGAATTAGGTACATAAACTCTATTTTTGTACAGGAGTGTTCCATCAGATTCCAATTCATAATCTTCCACTTTCTGTAGCATCTTACATTTTTGTAGCTTTGTCACCAATTCCATGTATTGCAAATATGCATTTTCAGCTTCTAGAATTCCGCCTTTAATACAATTTTGATACATGCTAATGGTCGTAGCATGTAGTTCATGCACTCTTATGCTAAGTGCATCAACCACTTTGTTCTCCTTTCCTTTGATATGCTTGATATCAAAGTCATACTCACAAAGGAATTACAACCATCTACTTTGCCTAGCATTCAAAGTTGGTTGATCAAACAAATACTTCAGACTATTATGGTTTGTCCTCAATTCAAACCTCTTTCCTGTGAGGTAATGTCTCCATTTCTTCAGAGTGTGTACTATGACTGCCAACTCCAAATCATGAGTTGCATAGTTCTTTTCATGATCCTTCATCTTCTTGGACTCATAACATATTACAAACCCATTCTGGCTGAGGACTCCCCCCAATCCTTCTTTGCATGCATATGTACACATTAAAAAATATTCATTTGGATATGCAATCCTCATGATTGGAGCACTGGTTAACAATTGCTTCAATTGTTGGAAGCTTCTCTCACATTCTTCTGTCCATTGAAATTTCTTCTCCTTCATTTGCAAGGAAATGATGGGGTGAGCTATCCTTGAGAACCCTGCAATGAACCTTTTGTAGTAGCCATCTAGACCCATAAATGATCTAACTTATGTCACATTCTTCGGCATTGACCATTCTTTGATGGCTTATATCTTCTCAAGATCCATGGCTATCCCATCCTTTGAAATGATATGTCCCAAATAATGGATCTGATTTTGATAGAATGAGCACTTGCTCAATTTGGCATATAATTAGTGCTCTCTTAGCACCTACAACACCATCCTTAGATGATTTCCATGCTCTTCCTCAGACTTGGAATATACAAAGATGTCATCCATAAAGACAATGACAAACTTGTCCAAATATTCCCTGAAAACACCGTTCATTAAGCACATGAAAACAACAGATGCATTTGATAACCCAAATGGCATCACTGTGAATTCATAATGACCATACCTTGTTCTGAAGGCGGTCTTGATGATGTCTTCATCCTTTATCCTTACCTGATGGTACCCTGACCTGAGATCTATTTTTGAAAATATCTTGGCATCCTTCAACTGATCGAAGAAATCATCGATCCTTGGAAAAGGATACATGTTCTTTATAGTAACTTTATTCAACTGTCTTAAATTGATGCACAATCTCAATGTCCCGTCTTTATTTTTCATGAACAAGACCGGGGCACCCCAAGGTGACACACTTGGGCATATATAACCCTTCTTATAAAGTTCTTCAAGCTGCAATTGCAGTTCTTTCAACTCTGGTGTACTCATTTTGTAAGGATTTTTTGACACCAGAGTTGCTCCGGGCATCAGGTTTATAGAGAAATCAATATCTCTCTTCGAGGGTAGTTTGGGTACCTCCTGGAATACATCTTCAAAATCTTCCAAGACTGCATGATCCTCAATATTTGTACTTTATCCTTAGATGCTTCCTCCATGTGGGCCGCAAATATTTGACAGCCTTTCCTGTAGCACTTCTTTAGATGCATTGTTGATATTTCTCTGATAGCAACTGCTCTGGGAATTTCTTGGACTGTTCTCTGATTTCCTTCCTCTTTCAGGCAAGTGAATGCCTTGTTACAACAGTCTAATATGGCATAGTGCTGGTCTAACCAATCCATCCCAATTAGACAGTCATAGTAACCTAAAGGTAAGATGTTCAATTCAACCCTTATGCTCAGTCCATTCATGTCCACTGGACATGACTTAACCAACTCAACAACCATTCTCTTGGCACCTATAGGCAGCTACACTAACTAATATTTTCCATGCTTTCTTCTTGGAAAATGAAAACTTTCCACCATTCTAGTATCTATATAACTATGACTAGCCTGTGAATCAATTAAAATAGTAAAGGTATGGTTATTGATCATACCTTCAACTTCAATCATATGTTATTGAAACTTAGCTTGCTTATTGTCCAGGGCTGCATAGATCCTTGGTATTCTACTGCCCATGTCCTCCACTATTTTTGCTTGCTGAACATGGTGGACAACTCTCACTTTTCCATTTTTCTAGGGACAATCTTTATACTTGTGGTATCCCTGAAAACCCCAACATTGAATGGGCGTCTGCCTTGGTCTTTGTCCCCCTACCTTAGCCATTCTCTGCTCTCTATAAGATGGTTTTCCTTGAGGACTGTTTCTGAAAAAGGGAGGCTTGTTTCCCTTCTGTCTCTTCTCTTTCTTGAACTTCTTATTGTCATCCCAAGCCTTCCGGAAAGTGGGATTTTCTCTTTGCTTCTCATATAAGCATTTTTCTCTCCTTATGGTTTCTTCCATAGTTTTAGGATCATCATATTGGATCTTGTCACTGATGGGAGATGGTATTCCACTCAGATACCTTTGAATTTTGGCAGTCTCATCTTTGATGAGAGAAACATACTTCAGCAATTCCAAAACCTTCGTTCATATTCATCAATGGACATACTACCCAGCTTGAGTTCAAAGAACTCTTTCATCTTTCTGTCATAGTATCTCTTATTTAAGTATTTATTTTCGAAATACTTCTTGAATTCCTTCCAAGTAACATTTTTCTCTTTAATGTGTTTCACCTGCACAAGTTGATCCCACCACATGGATGCCTTTCCTTTCAGTTGATACATTGCAATTATCCCTTCTACATGAGAGGAGTAATTTTGTAGTTGGAAATATTTCCTCATGCCAAGAAGCCATGTCTCAACATCTTCCTCCTTCTTGTGTTCTCTATCAAATGTAGGAGGCTTAATATTGTTCATTTCTCCCTTCAGTTCATCCACTCCAGATCTCGTGTGCTTTTTGGTAGGATATGGGCTTGAAATATTGTGTGTCATCCTCTTGGAGTGCCCTTGGGAGTGATGCTGGTGTCTTCCAACACTCCTTGATTTCCTCTTTTCATCAGGAGACCCATGATTTCCTAATTTACCAGAGTCACTCTCCTTATCCAATTTATTTTCTATCCTTTCTAGGCTCTGTATCAACTTTATGTTGAATTCTCCCTATTGATCCCTGGCTTTCATGAGATTTCTATTATCTACTCAGTGAGTCTGGACATCTTTCCGCAATCTTTCAATGATTTTCATCATGTTTCCCTCCTTATCTATCTCTTCTCCATTCCCATTGGAGTTTGATCCTTCAACTCCCAAATGGACATCCATTCCTCTAGCTTCATTCTTTGAACTGAAATCATTCTATGCATCCTCCATTTCTTTGTGCTACGTGCAAATTCGATTCGGTTTTGAAAATCGATAACTCTACAAACACAATGTGTAGTCAACCGAATTTTGTTAGGCCAACAGTCCTTAACAATTTCCACAGTATTCATAAACCAATTTGATTCAAAGAAAACTTTCAGATTTCATTCTGTGGTTCTCGATCAATCCAGAATCCTCAGGGATATTTTCTTTCTGAGATCTGCTATGTTCTGCAATAATTTTCGGGCACTGGACCCTTTCTCTTAGCCCCCAACCCATGCGACCATAGTTTGTGGCCAAGCGCTAGGTCGATATGTGTTTATTCAGGACTTTGGGCCTCCAGCTTCGAAATTTTCAAAGCACATCACAACAATTTTCTCAGAGTTCTGGATTGACGAACTCATGAAGTAGGGTGGATCAACATTCCATGACTACCCAACATCACACGACTGGCACTCACTAGGGAACCTCAGGCATCTGAGCTACGGGACTTCAGAGCTTTGGAGCTTTGGGACTTCGGAGGATTTCACATCTGCACACTCCCAACACCCCGAATAGTTAATATCCTACACTTCCATGTCAACTTTGGTGACATCATTACGTCTCGTCACCTCGGCGTTATGAAACTTTCGAAATTTCTTCCTTTCGTTCCCTTATGAACCATTCTTCCGGAGTGTCAAGTCTTTGGACTTCACAACTGGTGCCACTCGTCCACTGGGACCCACAGTTTCCATACTTGAACTAAGATACTGAATAGTCACATCACTTAACGCCTTTCAAATTGCGGGGGCATGCAATGGAGGTTTGGAGTAACCCTCCTTTCGTCCCACAATTCTTTTGGCGTTGACACATAATCCCTTGGTAAAACCGTGGTTTGGATTTTGGGACCGCCCTGGGGAATTAACTCCCATGAAACTTGGGTCCCTGCAATGCCTCCTATCCATCGATCTTGATTTATCGTGATCAACGCCAGTGTGGGTCCACCAACCTTTAACTATGTCATGTAATCTTAGGGCCCACATAGTACAAATGACCACATTCCAGGTGGGTCACGTGGTAGGTATAGGGGAGGTCCACGTCACCTCTAGGTGACATCATCATGACTCACTACTCCAGCTCTTTAGGGCTTCAGAGTTTTGGGCTTTGGGAGTTCTCGCCTCTGAACACACTAATTCTCCCGAATGCCGAAATCCCAAACAAGCCAATCTGCTGACACGTTTTCCTCTTGACGGACGGTCTGGTTTATGATGTAGGAGCATCGTACATAGCTAGACAAGCAAGCATAAAGGTGGAAGACAGCTAGAAAAGCACCAACACACATTTTGAAATGTTTTGAAAAATTAATGAGCAGATATTAATGTAATAGCTAGGGGAAGCGCACTTACATTTATATCTAGATCTTGTAAATAGATCTTGAGCGTTTCTCTCATCTGTCGAATGTAGAGGCATTTATGTGTAATGAATGCAAGTAGGTAGATTTAATTTAATAGATTAGACAGTTTAGAAGTGTAGGAGGGAAAACGGATATAGACACCCTCACGCTTGTATCATTGTAACTTTATGATCATTCAAAATTCATAAGCTATAGAGCTATAGCAGAGAACTGTAGAGGAGAACCCATGTACAAGAGCACTTGAGTTAATATATAAATATTTGACTCAATTTTCATGGTGTTATGATGCTTATTGTATACATTTGTTAAATGGTATGTTTACAATTGTTTTATTTTCTCTGTTATGCATTTGTTTCAATGTTGTGTCGGGTGTATGATTTCATGTTGAGTGTATGAAGTCTAAGAGAGGAGAAGAATGAGTTTCAATTGTTTCTCTTCCTAAGAATTCTTGCAAAGAGTGCAGTGAACGTCCGCAAGGTGTGCGTTGACGAGGATCTGAGTTTTATATCAGAAAGCTCAGGAGAGATATCGTTGTTCTCATAACTAGCAGAAGTGTAGGTGAGGTACATATCCGTGAAAGGTGTGCGCAGGCTGGTTGAAGCCTTATAACTTATCAACTAAGGTGAAGGTTGAAGGACTACTGTTGCAAAGAGTGCATAGGGTCGAAGACTCAAATAACTAGAGGTTATTTAAAAGTTGTCGCAAGGAGTGCGAGCATGATTCCTTTTGGGGCTTGAGTTTGCAAGTGAGAGCTCAGGAGGGATAGCACCTTTGAAGTGTTCAAAGGGAGGTGGAGATCAAAATAATCTTGCAAAAGTCAAGTTTAGGTGGAAGGACGCCAAGTCATTTTGGCCAGAGATCCTTGAAGAAGAGTGAATGAATGATGAAACTTCTTCATGGAAGAAGTGTCGAAATCCCGTGGACCATTGGATCTCGCAGATTTGTGAGAAGGTTAATGCTGAGTGTCTTTTAGCATTCAGAAGCTCAGGAGGAGTAGAGACCATTGGATGAGAAGCAACAGGAGCTGTTGATTCCCCTTTTAAGTGGAATTTTGGCATTTCGAGGTTTGACATTTTAGAAATTCCAATGACAAGGAGTCAGGGCACTTTACGTTGAAAACCCCAAAGTCGCGAAACGCAACGTGTCTTTGGAGTAGGGATATGTTCACGGAGGAAGCAGTCACATGGACCGAGATTTGGTCAGGGGCTAATCCTCGTTGAGCCCATTTCAACATTTCGACATTTCGGGTTTTAGGAAGTAGAGGAGGCTGTGATTTTGGAATCGAGAGTTTCAAACTCACGGTACGTGGAATCCCGAAAGGTCGCTATTTCAGAATTCGGGAATTGGCGCGACAAGTGATTTGGGGTTGAGAGTTTCAAACTCCCGGTATGCAGAATCCCGAAAAGGTCATTATTTTGGAATTCGGGAATTGACGCGACTAGTGATTTAGGGTCGAGAGTTGTGAACTCTCGGTACGCGGAATCCCGAAAGGCCATTGATCTCGCCAAAGGAGAAATTTTGGAATTCAGGGAATCATAAAGGAAGAGGAACGATTGTTCATTGTTTGCTCAAGTCCCAAAAATCCAAAATTATTGGGCAACAGGTGGCATGTGCTCATTGCGTTGGAGTGGTCAACCATCGTTGACATTTCGTGTTTCGACGATTGCAAGAGTGGTGGCATTGCGTCAACAACCTCCAACTCGCGAAGCCCAAAATCTTTCGCAGCTTAAACAAAGGGTTTAATTAACTCTTGGTGTGGTTTGGGAAAGATCTTGTGTTGATCTCGGCCCAAGGGAAAGGGGTCTACGTCAATTGTGGTATCAGAGCACAGAACAAATTCTTTGCTTTTTGTAGCAGAGAGAAAAGAGGAAAAATTTTCAGCCATACCACCGAGAAGAAAAGATAGGAAAATGCTTGATCCAGTAGTGGAAAGAGAAATGCATTAGTTACGTGCAAAACTTGATGCTATGGAGACAACACAGAGGTGCATAGTCGACGCTGGGGATATCAGCGAAGCTAAAAGTGAAAATGAAGCTGGAAACGAAGGAGAAGAAGTTGTAGTCGAAGATGCTGCAGAAGAACGCCTATTTAGGGTTGTTGCAAGGATAGGTGCCAGAGAAAAAATGGACATTCCCATGTATGAGGGAAACTTAGATGTTGAAGAACTTCTAGACTGGATTAGAGCTCTAGACAAATACTTCGACTATGAGGATGTCAAGGAAGATAAGAAAGTCAAACATGTTGTTACTAGACTTAAAGGGCATGCAACACTATGGTGGGATGAAATGCAGGTTGACAGACGTTGCAAGGGAAAACATAAAATCAAAAGTTGGGATAGAATGGTTGCAAAGATGAAAGCCAAATTTATACCCAGGGATTATCAAATCATTCTGTTTTGGAGGATGCAAAATTTGAGATAGAAGTTAATGTCAGTGAAGGAATACACTGAAAAATTCTATAGGATAAACATCAGAGTAGGTCATCGGGAAAACGATGATGAAAATGTTTCCAGGTACATGAATGGTCTGCGATATGACATTCAATATGAGATGGGCATGATGACCATTCAAAATATGGAATATGCTTATCAGGTAGCTTTGAAAGCTGAAGAGAAGCTGAGCCAGAAACAAGGTCAAAGAGGTCGAGGTATAAGTCAAGCTAGAGGCAAAACAATTTCCCAAGACAGAACTCAGAAACCTAAAGAAGAGGGGAAGAAACCTCAACCTCAACCTTAGAGAGGAGGAAGCTCACAAGGAAGGTAGTATGTTGATAGAAATACTTTTCCTCGAGCTAGAGGAAGAGGAAGAGGTAGAGGAGGTGAAGTGAAATGCTTCGTTTGTGGAAAAATAGGACATAAATCCTATGAGTGTCCAGATAAGAAGAAATATGGTGGTGAAACTCACATTTCCGAAGCTCAAGGATGGAATGTTGAGACAAAAGATGTTGAGGGTAGAAGATCTTTGATGATGAGAAAAGTTCTCTTGAAGTCGGAGAAGGAGGTAGAGAACCCAGCCCAAAGAAACAATCTGTTTTGGACTGCTTGCAAAACCAAAGATAGGGTATGCAAGGTCATAGTGGACAGAGGTAGCACAGACAATCCCGTATCTATAGAGATGGTAGAAAATATGGAGTTGGAGACTGTTGTACATCCAAGCCCATACAGAGTTTCGTGGTTACAAAAAGGACATCAGGTAAATGTCACTAAACAATGTTTAGTTGAGTTTAAAATAGGAGGATATAAAGATGAATTTTTATGTGATGTCATTCCCATGGAATCATGTTATCTATTGTTGGGTAGACCGTGGCAATATGACAGAAACGTGGTTCATGATGGGAGAAAGAACATGTACACCCTCGAGAAAAATGGTAGGACTCATTTGTTGTTGTCGATTAAGGATAAAGAGGTGAAAATAGAAATGAGCAACATTGTACTTCTCATGAGTGGGAAGGAACTTTTTAATGAGGTTAAGAAGAAGGAAGACATGAAATTTATTGTGGTCAGGAAGCCCAAAATTGTTTTGACCAGTATGAGGATAGATGATCTACCAGAAGAAATCCAGGAGTTTATGGAAGAGTTTGCTGATATAGTAGTGGACAAATTACCTTGTTCATTGCTTCCTATTAGGAGTATAAGCCATCATATCGATCTTATACCTGGAGCCAGTTTGTCGAACAAAGCCACGTATAGGTTGACGCCGCAGGAAAATGAAGAAGTTAAGAGACAGGTCCAGGACTTAATGGACAAAGGATTGATTCGGGAGAGCTTGAGTCCATGCATTGTTTCGACAGTGCTCAGCCCAAAGAAAGATGGAGGCTGGAGAATGTGTAAAGACGCAAAGGAAAGCAATAAGATTACCATCAGATACAGATTTCCATTGCCAAGGATGGATGACTTGATGGATTGCTTGAGTGGAGCAAAGTTTTTTTCAAAGATTGATTTGAAAAGCGGGTATCATCAAATTTGAATGAGAGAAGGTGATGAATGGAAGACAACATTCAAGATGAATGAGGGATTGTATGAATGGCTTGTCATGCCATTTGGCTTAATGAATGTTCCCAGTACTTTCATGAGGTTGATGAATGAAGTCCTGAAGGATTTCATAGGGAAATTCATCATTGTATATCTTGATGATATATTAATTTTCAGCAAGACATGAGTAGAACACTTAAAGCATCTAGTTGCAGTAATGAGGATATTACAACAGGAGAAATTGTTGATTAATATGAAGAAATCGTCATTTATGAGGACATAACTCATTTATTTGGGTTTTGTTATCTCTGCAAATGAGCTGAAAATGGATCCAAAAAAGATAAAGGCGATTAAGAATTGGCCATCGCCGAAGAGAGTGTTTGAAGTTCGAAGCTTCCATGGTTTGGCTAGTTTCTACAGGAAATTCATCCAAAACTTCAGTGGAATTAGCGCACCGAAGATGGATACGGTGAAGAAAAGACATAAATCTTTTCACTGGATGGAGGAAGCAGAGAAGAGCTTCAACCTGCTAAAGAAGAAGATCACTGAGCAACCAATTTTGGTTTTTCCAGATTTTAGCAAGTCATTCTAGATCAGGTGTGACGCAAGTGGATTTGCAATTAGAGTGGTCTTGAGCCAAGACGACAGGCCAATCGCATATTTCAGTGAAAAATTGAATGAAGCAAAGATTAAGTACTCCACATATGATAAAGAATTCTATGCAGTCATACAAGCACTGAAGAAATGGAGACACTGTTTGGTTCCCAAGGAGTTTGTTCTATACAATGATAATCACGCTTTACAATTCGTGACTCGATAGGAGAAGTTGAACCAAAAACATGCTAAATGGGTTGAATTCATGCAGAATTTTACTTTTGTGATAAAGCATATTTCTGGAACTGCTAACAAAGTTGTTGATGCTTTGAGCTGGAAATGTTTGCTTATGTAGGAATTTAGAGTCAAGACTTTGGGTTTTGATAACCTTAAAGAAATGTATAGGGATGACCCAAATTTTAAAGAGGCATATGAGGCATCTGAGAATCCAATTCTTAGGGATAGAAGCCAATGGACTGAATACATGATCCAATATGGATTATTGTTCAGGGGAAATCAACTATGTATTCCAAAATGCTCCATGAGGGAGAATTTGCTGAAGAAAAAACACAGTGGAGGATTGGTCGGACACTTTGGTCATGATAAAACGTTCTCAAAGCTGAATGGCTCATATTTCTGGCCAGGGATGAGAACAGATGTTAGGAAATTTGTGGACAGGTGTAGAATTTGTTAGCACACGAAAGGAAAAAGGCAGAACACAGGGTTATACCAACCATTACCCATACCTGAAAGGTCATGGGACGCAGTGAGCATGGATTTTGTATTGGGACTGGCAAGGACACTGAGAGGATATGATTTAATCTTTGTGGTAGTCAACAGATTTTCAAAAATGGCACATTTCATACCATGTCAGAAAACCAGTGACGCAACCCATACTGCGAACCTATTTTTCAAGGAAGTCGTCAGACTTCACGGTTTGCCAAAGAGTATCGTGTCTGATCGAGATACCAAGTTCGTAGGACATTTTTGGAGGAACTTATGGAAGAAGTTGGGGACAAGTTTTTATTTTATCTCAGCGTATCATCCTCAGATGGATGGACAGACAGAGGTCGTAAACAGGAGCTTGGGAGATTTTTTGAGGAGCTTAGTGACTGAACACCATAGTCAATGGGATCACATTCTGCCACAGGTGGAATTCACTTACAATGATTCACTCAATAGAAGCACAGGGCAGAGTCCATTCCAGATTGTATATGGAATGTAGCCAAGGGGAGTTTCTGAATTGAAAGATTCGGAACAAAATGAATTCAAGAGTGCTAGTGTAGAGGACTTTGTAAAAGGAATGAAGGAGATTCACAGCCAAATTAAGGAGCGATTGCAGAGTTCAAGTCAAGAATACAAGTGGAGAGTAGATCAACATAGGAAAGAACTTCAATTTGAAGTTGGTGATCTGATTCTTGCGCATCTGAGGAAGGAGAGGTTCCCAAGGGGAACGTATAATAAGATGAAGATGAAAACGATTGGACCGTTCAAGGTCATAAGGAAATTTGGGGCAAACACATATGAGATTGAATTACCCGATGGGGTTGGAATCTCATTGATATTCAATTTTGTGGATTTGTACCCTTACAAAGCTGAAGAAGCAGGAACAGAGGATGAGCAAGAAAAATTTCAATGGACAAAACAAATGCTTGTAGTTGAAAAGCCGCAAATGGAAAGAATAATTGACAAGAAGATTAGTAGAAAAACCAGGAGAAAGGAGTATTTTGAATACTTGGTCAAGTGGTAGGGACATCCAGTTGAAGATGCCAGTTGGGAGGATGAAGCAGCAATTCATAGGCATGGAGAGACCGTGCAAGAGCTCATGAACAGGAGTTCATGAAAATTTTCAAGCAAGGGATTATGATGCAGGAGCATCGTACGCATCCAACCAAGCAAGCATAAAGGTGGAAGACAACTGGAAAAGCACCAGTGCACATTTTGAAATGTTTTGAAAAATTAATGAGCGGATAATAATGTAATAGCTAGGGGAAGTGTACTTACATTTATATCTAGATGTTGTAAACAGATCTTGAGCGTTGCTCTCATCTGTCGAATGTAGAGGCATTTATGCGTAATGAAAGAAAGTAGGTAGATTTCATTTAATAGATTAGACAGTTTAGAAGTGTAGGAGGGAAAATGGATATAGACACCCTCACCCTTATATCATTGTAAATTTATGATCATTCAGAATTCATAAGCTGTAGAGTTGTAGCAGAGAACTGTAGAGGAGAACCCATGTACAGGAGCACTTGAGTTAATATATAAATATTTGACTCAATTTTCATGGTGTTATGATGCTTACTGTTTACATTTGTTAAATGGTATGTTTACAGTTGTTTTATTTTCTCTGTTATGCATTTGTTTCAATGCTGTGTCAGGTGTATGATTTCATGTTGAGTGTATGAATTCTGAGAGAGAAGAAGAATGAGTTTCAATTGTTTCTCTTCCTGAGAATTCCTACAAAGAGTGTAGTGAACGTCCGCAAGGTGTGTGTTGATGAGGATCTGAGTTTTATCTTAGAAAGCTCAGGAGAGATATCATTGTTCTCATAACCAGCAGAAGTGCAGGTGAGGCACAGAGCCGTTCAAGGTGTGCACAGGCTAGTTGAAGCCTTAGAACTTACCAACTAAGGTGAAGGTTGAAGGACTACTATTGCAAAGAGTGCACAGGATCAAAGACTCAAATAACCAGAGGTTATTTGAAAGTTGCCACAAGGAGTGTGAGCAAGATTCCTTTTGGGGCTTGAGTTTGCAAGTGAGAGCTCAGGAGGGATAGCACCTTTGAAGTGTTCAAAGGGATGTGGAGATCAAAATCATCTCGCAGAAGTCAAGTTCAGGTGGAAGGACACCAATTCATTTTGGCCAGAGATCCTTGAAGAAGAGTGAACGAATGGTGAAACTTCTTCATGGAAGAAGTGTCGAAATCCCGTGGACCATTGGATCTCGCAAATCTGTGAGAAGGTTAATGTTGAGTGTCTTTTAGCATTTAGGAGCTCAAGAGGAGTAGCTACCGTTGGATGAGAAGCAATAGGATTCGTTGATTCCCCTTTGAAGTTGAATTTCAACATTTCGAGGTTCGACATTTCGGAAATTCCGATGACAAGGAGCCGAGGCACTTTACGTTGAAAACCTTGAAGTCGTGAAACGCGACGTGTCTTTGGAGTAGGGTTGTGGTCACAGAGGAATAAGTCACATGGAGCGAGATTTGGTCAGGGGCGAATTGGCATTGAGCCCATTTAAGCATTTCGACATTTCAGGGTTCGGGAAGTAGAGGAGGCTGTGATTTTGGAATCGAGAGTTTCAAACTCCCAATACGCGGAATCCCAAAAATGTCACTATTTCAGAATTTGGGAATTGGCGCGACAAGTGATTTGGGGTCAATATTTTCAAACTCCCAGTACGTGGAATCCCAAAAAGGTCGCTATTTCAGAATTCAGGAATTGGCGTGACTAGTGATTTGGGGTCGAGAGTCGTGAACTCCCGGTACGTGGAATCCCGAAAGGCTGTCAATCTCACCAAAGGAGAAATTTTAGAATTCGGGGAATCATAAGGGAAGAGGAACGATTGTTGGTTGTTCGCTCAAGTCCCGAAAATCCAAAATTAGTGGGAAATAGGTGGCATGTTCTCATCGTGTTGGAGTGGTCAACCGTCATTGACATTTTGCGTTTCGGCGATTGGAAGAGTGGTGGCATTGCATAGAGAACCTCCAACTCGTGAAGCCCAAAATCTTTTGTGGCTTAAACAAAGGGTTTAATTAACTCTTGGTGTGGTTTGGGGAAGATCCTTCACTGATCTCAGCCCAAGGGCAGGGGGTCTGCGTCAGTTTAACTCTGGAATTCAGAGCTTCGACAGATTTCTCCCTTCACCATTGCGTTTTCCCCTTTTTAACTTGGCTTGATCCAACGGTAAATCTTCTCCCCAAATCTATGGTGTATATCTCCTCCGGGACTTCGGAGCTTCAGGATTTGACCCTTCTCTTATTTTTGCACCTAACTTCACCGAAGTAGCGAAGTCCAAAGGGATTCCAGGTTAACCCTCTTGCACTTTCTCCAGATCTGACGCTCATGAAGGATTTCCCTTCTCTTGAACAGATCCTATGGCCCCAACACCATGAATATTATGATGTTTTTCTCTGTGGACATTTCTTAAACTTATTATGCCTCATGTGTTCCGAACAAATCCCAAGTGTTCTTTCAACACCCTTCTAGCACTATGTACATCAAAATTATCTAGACTTCCTACTCCGAATTTCTCTTTCGTGGCCCCTCCAAGTTCCTGGTAGGAACCATGGGCTCTGAACTTGAATTTTGTCCATTTCGACAACAATTCTTTTCCAAAAAAATTCTTCAACTTCCACTAACATGGCCCATCCAGGCTCAGTGTTGAAACGATGGCTCTAATACCAATTTGTAAAGTCCCCGAACACCAACCTCTGCCGGGTAATGCTACCCAAACAACCTTATCCTTTCCTTTACTGCTCTGATACCAATCTGTAACATCCCCAACCACCAACAAGCTGAGCAACACCACAAAGGAACATACATATATATATAGCATGCATGTCTAATGGATTTAAAACAACTAACAAAGAATTACTACTACCATACATACTATTGTTGGGATTGAAATTAATTCATACATAGCTTAATGTGGAAATAACAATAAAAGCATACATGTAGTACTCATAGGCAAACCCATAATATAACAACATATACATGCAATATTCATCAATTATAACACATGTACATATACACAACATGTAATTGAACATAGGGATGGGTACTTATCTTTCAATTAGAGTACACCAACTATGTGCAGACCTTCCACGAACCTCCCAGCATTAGACAACGTTGCTCATCACGCTCAGCAGTGGGTCACCCCCAAGCTGGGACTAAGCTCCACCCAGAGAAAGGGAATCCTATATTAGGTTGAGGTTACATGAGACTGCACAGTGCATTTGGAAGGATTCTCTCTAGGATCCTTCTTATGCCCACTACTCACAGACTCTCATTCCCCACATGCTTGTTCCACCCCGGGAATATGCACCTTCACTATTCCAAAGTCTATCGAATGCTCCACTTCCCCTTTCAAGGTATCATAAACAACATGGATCAGGAATTCTCAAAGCTTCGTAGCTGGTGTTGGACTCTCTCTAGGAGAAAATCACTTCCCAACAAACTCTCTCACCTGGAAAGAGTTGCTAACAGGCTTGACAACCTGCCTCTTCAACCAACTTCCACCCAATTTCCAGCAAGGTGAGGAAAACAAAAAAGATCAATATAACTCATGGAATGACAACAACTACAATTCAATAAGGCACAACACAGTTTTGGCAAGTATAGATGTGTTGGGATTTCACAGGAAAAACACAAGTCAACTTCAATGGTTACTGGTTTCAGAGGTGCGTGAAAGATGCAGAGGTCGATGATGGAGGCCCAACGAGTTAGGTGAAGTATGGGAGAATGGAAAAAAGAACCCCCCCAACAAGTTGACTTTCCAACTTAAACCACATGTGCCTGAGCCGACACATGCCGCCCATGAAGCACGTTCCTTTCCATTTGGAAGTCACTCGTCCTGCCAAAGGAACTTAGGATAAAAACATATCCTTCTAATAAGTTTTTGGATCGATAATAAATTATTATTATCTTGGACTTAAGCCCTTAAGCTTAGCCCCCCTTTCCAACCTCTCAGCCCCCTCTCCCTTACACAACCTAGTGGAGCTTCATTCTCCATCACTCTTTCTTCGTGGTTGGTCTACACATAGCGATGTATAAATTTTATTAATGATCTGCATAATTACATATACAAAAATCAGGCTTATGTCCTTTAACGCCTAGGTTATCTAGCCTAATAAAACATAAGACTACCAACTTATAAACACTTGGCTCACCAACCTACAAACATCACTACATTTCACAGGGGCTTGACCTGGGGTATTACACTGGGAGTCAAGGTCGTACCCACCAATATGAATAGTTCATGCCAAAAGGTACTCATAAACCTGATGTCCTTGTCACTCACAATGGTTTTGGGTAACCCATGAAAATTGAATATCCCTCTAAAGAAAAGTTTGGCCACCTGTTATGCATTGTAATCTATGGAAATGACGAAAAAATGGGCAAACTTAGTTAACCTATCCACTACCACAAAGATGCAATCCTTTCCTTGAACCTTGGGCAAACCTGTGATGAAATCCATGGATATTCTCTCCCACTTGTGCTCTGGAATAGGAAGTGGTTGCAGTAAGCATGTTGGATGGGTGTGTTCATCCTTATTCTCTTGGCATGTGGGGAATTCCCTAATGTGGAGCATGGCATCCTCCTGCATGCCCCTCCAAGAAAATATTTCCCTTACCTGTCTATATGTCTTGATGAACCCTTGATGCCCTGCTAAAGGTGAGTCATGACATGCTTGTAACACTTTCCCTTTAAAATATGACTTAGGAATCAATAAAATTTGTCCCTTGTAGTATATTATGTCATCTATGATTATGAAGTTGTCATTTTGCACCTATCCATCCAACAGATGTGCCTTCCAATCAACTAAAATATATGTCATGGCATAAATTGAAGGTCTTATAAATAAAGCATCAACAACCCCCTTGTTCTTCCCTTTGACAAATTCAATGTCAAAATCATAGGCTTGGATCTTGCTAACCCATTTTTGTTGCCTCTCATTGAGATATTTTTGGTCTAAGAAATACTTGAGGTTGTTATGATTAGTCCTGACTACATATTTTTCCCCAACCAAATATTTTATGAAATTTTCTAAAGCATGCATTATGGCCAACATTTCTTTGTCATAAATAGTGTATAAGAGTTCAGGCCCTCTCAGGTTTCATCTCTCATAGGCAATGAGGTGCCTATTATGCATAAGAATTGCTCCAATTCCCTCACATGATCCATCATACTCCAAAATGAAGCGCTGAGAAAATCTGGCAAAGAGAGAACTGGACAAGTACTCATCACCTTCTTCATCTTATCAAATGTCACTTGTGCCACTTGGATCCACCTAAATGCACATTTTCTGTCAAATATCTCAGTGGTGTGAAAATATGAGAGAACCCTTTGACAAACCTCCCATAATAATTACAAATGCCAAGGAATCCCTTCAATTCAGTAAGAGTTTTGGGTGCTAGCCAATCAAGTATAACTTAGATTTTTTTTTGGTGCACCTGTACCCCCTTTTCTCCAATAATGTGTCCCAAGTAAAGGAATTCAATCATCCCAAATTCACATTTTGATTCCTTAGCATACAAATATTGTTCCTCCATGATTCTTAAGATCATGTCTACATGTTTTACTACATATCAACAAGTCATCAAAGAAGACTACAAGAAACTTCCTCAACTGTCTGTTAAAGATATGATTCATGCATGACTGGAAAGTGGCTAGGGCATTGGTTAGTCCAAAGGGAATAACAAGAAATTCTTAGTGGCCATAGTGGCATATGAAAACTGTCTTGGGCACATTGTGTTCCCTCATTTTGATTTGATGAGAACTAGAGTGCAAATCAATCTTGGTGAAGTAAATGGTGCCATGCAACTCATCCAATAGCTCATCTATCTGAGGGATAGGGTACATGCTCTTTATGGTCTTATTGTTTAAGGCCCTTTAATCAATGCACATGCACATAGTTCCATCTTTCTTTTTCACCAATACCACAGAAGATGCAAAGGCACTAGAACTTGGCCTAATATGGCCCATGTCCAATAGTTCTTTAATATATTTTTCAATTCCATCCCTATATTTTTTAGGATGTCTATATGGGGTGGTGATGACAAGTTTTTCTCCCTCCTCCAACTCTATGATATGCTCAAATCCTCTATCTAGTGGTTTCCCTAGTGGAATTGGCTCAAAAACCTTGCCGTGATTATCAATGATTCTTTGTATGTCATGGGAGTATTGAGGATGCCCCTCATTTTCCAACTGAACTGATATTAGGTATTTTGTTGCATAGACCATGTATTCTCTCCTAAAAATGGCCTCCAGCTTGGATATAACCACTCTAGGTGCATTTCCTAACATTCCCTTCAAATCACCCTGTTTCCATTCCCCCCATTGTATGACATTTCCATGGTCTTGTAATTGGTAGTGATAGGTCCCAATGTACTAAGCCACTGGACTCCCAATATAACATTGGTGTCCAGTAGGTCAATCACATAAAATTCTTGTGCTAATTCATGCCTACCTAAGGTGAGGCTCAATCATGGAATGTACATGTCACATGTCATAGATTTTCCTCTTTCTACCTCCACACGAAACCCATCAAAATCAATTGTAGGTATGTGCCTTCTTTTCACCAAGGCTGAATCAATGAATTTATGTGAAGCTCCCCCATATATAAGCACATAAACCCTCTGTCCCTGAAGTACTCCTCTCATCCTGAAGGTACTGTATTTAGGGACTCCACTAATGGATGCAATGGCGATCTTATTTTCTCTTGATGGGACGAAATTTGCTTCCTCTCCCTCTTCACCTTGTGCATTTTCTATCCTAGGTTGATTTTCCTCAATATTTTGAATGTGGCTCAGCTCTTCTTCCTCATCATCATCATAGATCACCTCAATGCAGTGAACCTTTCCTTTTCCCATGAATTTATGTCTTGGTTCCCAAGGTTCCTTACAAGTGAAGTGGAGTTGCTTCCTCCTCAACTCTCTCCCAGTATGCTCATCCATCCTCCCTTTGCATTTATCCACTCCCCTTTAATCCTTTTCCCTTTGGTTTAATGGTGGTCTTGTATTGAATTTGGTTTTATCTATTGATCCCATCAAGTCTCTTGTCCTCCATATGACTTCTTGTAAGTTGTGAGGCTTAAAATCCTTAACCCAACCATGTAAAGGTTCCAACAAGCCCTCAATGAAGAGCATAAA
>JZKD02S1097906.1:339579-373604 GCA_000966675.3 Picea glauca
CATCGGGGATCGGAGGATCGGAATTTGCGAAGGCCTGTGCCTCGCGACATCATAAACCCCGAAACCCCGATGGAAGGTTATACGGCGACAGGCATATGGTAAGTGGTCACATGGAACATGGTATAACCAAGGGGGCTAGCTAGCGTAAAGACGCGTCGAGAGTCCAGGGGACTTGTGTGCCATAGCATTGAAAGGCGCCAAACCCCGACAGGAATTAAGACTGTGGTCTTGTGAACGTTGTGGTCGTATTGACCAGGACTTATCCCGAAAATCCAATACGCTAGGAACACATCGGAGAATCGGGAGTTCCGGGTACATGGGCACTTCGGCACCGCAAACTCCGAAACCCCGACGAGAAGCTGTCGTATGGTCATACAGAAACCGGTCGTATGGATCAAAGGCTTAGCCACGTAGGGCTGAGACAACCAAGGGGTGAATTGGAGATCGGTGTTTGTAGTTGTCAAGATATCGTGGGTGTCAAAACCCCGATAGAAGGAACCCCGAATCCTGGTATAGAGTCAGGGATCGGCATTTCGCTAATACGGGTTTGTGGAGATTTCCCCTGTATGGGAGATTAACCCAAAATTTTTAAAAATTACGATAGTGGGTGTGCTACACTGACTTTGGATTTTATTTTCTCACAGCCTCAGTGTGTGCTTCAGTCCAAGGCATAGGATCCTTTTTTAGCCCGTCATTCAATTTTTTTCTATCTTTAGCACAATCTTTATAAAAATTACTGACATAGTTCAAGCTTCCTAGAAAGTGTTGGAGTTGGGTCTTATCAACTATTTTGTCTGGAATATTTTCTGCAAATTCCACTGCATGGGTCTGAAGATCAATTTGGCCATTTGAAATTGCGTGACCTAGAAATTTGATAGAGGTTTTAAAGAGCTCCATTTTCTTTTTAGAAAGAACTAGACCAAACTATTTGATGAAATTTAAAAACATCTCCAAATGCTTGAAATATTGGTCTATGGAATCTGAGAAGACTAATATATCATCTATATAGACAATTAGCCAGTCAAAATATGCCTTTAAATTGTCATCCATAACCCTTTGAAATTTTTCTGGAGCATTCTTAAGACTGAAGGGCATAACATTCCATTCATAGTGACCTGCAAGAACACTAAATGCAATTTTGAATTTGTCTTCCTCCTTTATAACCACTTGCCAAAATCTAGATTTTAAATCAAACTTTGAGAATATCTTTACATTTTCTATTCTATTGACCAGACTAGATTTGTGGGGTATAGGATAAGTATCATCAAATAGGATTGAATTTAAAGGAGTATTGTTTACTACCAATCCCGGGACTACTCAAATATGATCAGAATATTTATTAACATAGAATCCATAGCAATTCCATGGGCTAATGGATTCTCTGATCAATCATTTTTTCAATAATCCTTGGATTTCTTCAGAACACAATTTCTGATATTTAGCATTCATAGGTATTGCTCTACTTTTACAAGGTTTTTCCTCATAGCTATCTTTGTATGGTAATTCAAAAAAATGAGTTTTTCTTTCCAAAAAGGAAGTTGGGAGTTCTGAGCAGACATGATCTTCAAATTGTTTTTGCAGTTGACTAATACTATCTTGAAATTTTAGCACCTTGAGCTGTTGATCAATCTTCTGGTTGCTCTTCATTTGCTGGAGTTATTGAATCTTTTTCTCTTTCTGTATAAGATTTTGATACATTTGGACCATTGTGGAAAACTTTGGGACTGATAGAAATGGGAGTACAATTTTTCTCCTTTCTATTGTAATAAAATATCCATATTTTCCGTTTGGTAATTTTTCAGAACCATGTGGTTCAACAGTATCCAAAAATGGAGTCCCTAAAAGACAAGGTATTGGAACTTATTCAAGTGAAAACTTTAGATTCAAGCAGTAAGGTCCAAAACACAACTTGACCCTTTCAACTTCATATTCCATCTTTAGGGTTTGATCACCTAGCCTAATGGCTGCATTGCTATTTTGTATCCAATAACAAGAAGGAATAGAATCTTTTTTCAGGATATCAAAATCTGATCCTGAATCGATAAATGCTTTCAATTTAAAGATTTGACCTTGAATATTCAGCTTAATCATCACATGATATTGTTGATGTTGGATGGCCATTATTCTCATAGAATTCAAACCTTCTATATAATTTGTTTCAAATGTACTAATATTGGTATTTTCATTCTGAGGAATTTATTCTAGGAAAGGAATGAATTGCAGGGCCTAGAGTTGTTGTTGTAACCCTCTTTTTCTTGTCGTATCTATCCTCAATTTCTAGTTCTTTTTCAATCTTTGCTTAATTTCTGCAACTTCCTTCTTAACAATATTTTTTTTTTCCCAAATCATTTATAGTCAAAGGTCTCATCTTATCATTATGGTTTTGTCTAATAAATGACTTGGTATTCCTTTCAAAAGAAGCATCTATGAACAATAGCTTCTTACCTGAGTTTGTGGTTGTTTTTGGCTGTTGAGATTTTACCATGGTTTTTAGAAATGAATCTAAAAGTGCAGCCTTCATTTCTCCTTCTAGCAATGCTTTGATTTGTGCTAACATCTGAGCATCTCCATCAGATTGATTTTAAGCCATACAAATTTTAGGTTCTGGTTCATCTTCTTCTTCTTCTTCTTCATCATCTTTTGTTTCTTCATAACTTGAAGACTCTGTCTGGAAAAAAACAAAATGTTGGATCTTTACAGCTGCAATAATTTACTATAAGTAACATTTCTTCATTAGAGGATTCACTAGAGAAATGTTCAAATTTAGAAGTGTTAGTAAGCTGACAACATCCTTCCTAAAGCATATGAACTTCTTCCCTCTTAGGAAAAGGATGATGTGTGCATTTATTTGTATCATGGTGAATTGAGCCACATCTGTTGCAGCAAATTGAGATTAATTTTCTAGAAGATTCAGCCTTTTGTCTTTCCTTTTGTTGTGATATCTTACCTTTAATATTCTTAGATTGTTCTCCTTGTGGACATCTATTATCCAGGTGTCCTAGTTGAGAAAGTTAGGTTGGCCTTACTTTGTTGTTTGGAAGATTGCAATTTGATGTCTTCTCGGGAGTAATAATGAGGCTTTGTGTATTTCTTATATTGACCTATTTTCCTCTTATCCTTTTGGTAAGACTTGGGCTTGCCCTTATCATATTTTTGGAATCTTTGTCTCATGGCTTTATTTTCCCTTTTCTTTCTTCTAACTAGGTCATCTAGGGTCATACCATATTTTTTGTAGATAGATCTACTATCTAGTAATTTTGATAGCCTTTGTATTGACTTTTTAACCTTCATGTTAGCACACAATCCTACTAGGGTAGAGGTAATGATTGTGTAAATTTCTCCCCAAGTATAAATCTCATAAGGATGAATAAAATCTTTTTGTACTTTTAAATATTCAACACATTTGTTGGGGAGAGAAACAAGATATACTTTCTTCCAGAGAAGGTTTTTGATATCTTTTACTTCATATATCCTTTGGGTCCATTCTTTGTGAAAATCATCATAATTGGACATTCTCTTACATTTTATTCCTATTAGATACCAATTTTTGTAGAGGCATCCCTCAACGAGGAATGATGCTTTATTTTTCCTTTTAACCTTCTTCTGACATTATGAACTTCTACATAAACCCCTACATGATCCTTCAAGCAGATTCAAGACCTTTCCTTCAACAAACACCCTGAGCGAATTCGTTGTATTAGCAAGAAAAACATATGGATGATAATTCTCCAGAATCCTAAGTGAACCTCGAGTAAACCTTGAATGAACTTTTACTTAGAATAAAATATATAAACACACACTGTGGAAGGATTTCTATTAATTTCAGAAAATATTTACAAAACTTTTCAGAATTACAAACACAAATTCACATCTTTCGACCATAACACATTTCAGGATACCTCAAACCTAAGTAGAATATAGCTTGACCTCAAGAATTATCGGGAAACCCTTCGACTTCTGGTGCTACTGGAAAACTCTTTAAACAAACTTGTTTGTTCTTCCACTTTAGTTCATAGGCTCCTAACGGACTAGTTCCTATGCAGAATATTAAAATCACAACAGAAAGACTGAGAGATCAGAAGACCAATAGTAACCAAGACTCTAAGACTTGATGCCTCAAATGAGTGCCCCCGAGCTTTATTTATAGACTTTCCCTAGATTTTGGACCAATGAAACATGCAAGAATTGTCATGAATGGTCCACAAACTCTTTTAGTACAAACTAACAATATTTTCCGTAAATGCTTTACTTTCCAATAGATTCCTTAGAATGTGGGTCAAACCGCACCAAATGTCAGAAAATTTCTCCGAGTTCTAAGTATTTTCATGAAAATCAAATCATACGGACATGATATTAGTCATGATCACAATAGATCCCCATATTATATTGTTGGTAATAGGCTCCACCAGCTTCCCAAGCTTTTAAGTAAATCTTACATACTATTATTGTTCGTCGTTGGAATGATTGTGTAGAGATTCTCTTTTTTAAAATCCATTGGAGATGATGAGTTGCATACATTGACAAGACCATGTCATCAGTAATTCTGTTAGATTCAAAGAGATCACAAATTTCTCTTAGTAGAATATCTTTGGCTGTGCATTCTATATTTAAGTATGCTAGGTCCACTGTGCTTTTGTTGATGCTGAAGTCTCTCCACCAATCTAATATCCAAACAAGATATAATCCCCTTATACTAGTATATACACTTCCGAATTTCAATAATGTGAAATATGTCTTACTCCTATTCTCTTTCATGAGAAAATTCCACCATGCCTTTTTGTATTCACTATAATTCATGTATGTTCCGAAGAAATTTTGTGTGAGATCTTGATTTGGCCAAAGAGCATAGGAGCATGTCCTATCAAGTGAAAAATATCGATGACATAATCATGTATTATTATTAGACTGTTTCCAAATCAATTTTATATCTTTGAAGGTGTAGCATAAAGCTGAAGTAGCATCAACTATAGCTCTGGTCGATCTGTCATAAAGCATTTCTGGAATGTTTCCATTATAAAATGGGATTCTTCTGAGTTCTGGAACATAATTTGGTAGGAGATGAATTGGCTTCAAATCCATATCGATAACTTTAGTTCTTTTGAGTTTCCATGTAGGTTTCCATAATTGGGCATATACTTCCCAATCTTCATTGTCTGGGATATTCCTTATTTTTTGCGCCTCCATTTTTCCATTCAGTAATAATGACTAGACAATGGCTTTCTGCAATTGATCTTTATTGTTTTGTAACAATGTTCGCTTATCCTTGCTCTCTTGTTCCATCGCTCACTTTCACATGCTCCCTTGAAGGTTTTCTCTACTGAGAAAATCAGGGATAGAATTTTCAGAGCCTTTGATGTGTTCAATATAAAAATCAAAATTTGCAAATAGAGCTTGCCATCTTGCAAATTTGGCTTCACTTGCTCTAGTGATTTTCTTATGTAACACCTTGTTCATTGCAACAACATCAATTATGAGCAGAATGTTTTGATTGATGAGATAGATTTAAAACTTATTGATTGCATTGAGGGCCGCCTTTATTTCTTTGTTAATTTTTTCATAGTTATTTTTGTTGTAAAGCTAGGTCCCTGAAGCAAACTGTATGATTTCTTCATGTGTCTTTGATCTCCCCACCTTAACTTGTTTAAGAACTGATCCCCATCCTTGGTCACTGGAATACGACTCAACAATTTTAAAGAGTTCATCACTTGCAACATGCAGTATTGGCAAGTGCCTAACTTTAGATTTTATTTTTCTCACAACCTTAGTGTGTGCTTCAGTCCAAGGCATAGGATCCTTTTTGAGCCTGTCATTCATAATTTTTCTATCTTTAGAAAAATATTTATAAAAATGATTGACATAGTTCAAGTTCCTAAAAAGCGATGGAGTTGGGTCTTATCAGTTATTTTGTTTGGAAATTTTACTGCAAATTCCATTGCGTGGGTCTGAAGAGAAATTGGCCATTTGAAATTGTGTGACCTAGAAATTTGAGAGAGGTTTTAAAGAGCTCTATTTTATTTTTATAAAGAACTAGACTAGACTATTTGATGACCTTTGAAAACATCTCCAAATGCTTGAAATGTTGGTATATGGAATATGGGAAGACTAATGTATCATCTATGTAGAAAAATAGCCAATCAAAATATTCTTAAGGTTGAAGGTCATAACATTCCATTCATAGTGACCTACAAGAACACTAAATGTAGTTTTGAATTTTTCTTCCTCCTTTATAGGCCCTTGCCAAAATCTAGATTTTAAATCAAACTTTGATAATATATTTGCATTTTCTATTCTATTGACCAGACTAGATTAGTGTGGTATAGGATACGTATCATCAAGTAGGACTGAATTTAAAGGATTATAGTTTACTACCAATCTTGGTACTCCTTGAATCTACTAAGAATATTTATTAACATAAAATCCATAGCAATTCCATGGGCTAATGGATTCCTTAATCAATCCTTTTTTCAATAATCCTTGGATTTCTTCAGAACACAATTTCTGATATTCAGAATTCATATATGTTGCTCTGCTTTTACAAGGTTTTCCCTCATAGCTATCTTTGTATGGTAATTCAACAAAATGATTTTTTCTTTCCCAAAATGCAGTTGGGAGTTCTAAGCATACTTGATCTTCAAATCTTTTTTGCAGTTGACTAATCCTGTCTTGAATTTTTTCGCTCCTTGAGTTGTTGATCAATATTTTGGTTTCTCTTCATTTGCTGGAGTTCTTGAATCTTTTTCTTTTTCTTTATAAGATTCAGATACATTTGGACCATTATGGACAACTTAGGGATTGGTGCGAGTGGGAGTACAATTTTTCTCCTTTCTATTGTAATAAAATATCCAGATTTTCCATTTGGTAATTTTTCAGAACCATGTGGTTCAACAATAGCCAAAAATGGAGTACCTAAAAGATAAGGTACTGGAATTTCTGCAAGCGAAAACTTCATATTCAAGTAGTAAGGTCCAAAACACAACTTGACCCTTTCAACTTCATATTCCATCTTTAGGGTTTGATTACCTAGCCTAATGGATGCATTGTTATTTTTTAACCAATAACATGAAGGAATGGAATCTTTATTCAAGATGTTAAAATTTGACCTTGAATCGATCAATTCTTTCAATTTAAATAATATTTAGCTTAATCATCACATGATATTGCTAATGCTGGATGGCCATTATTCTCATAGAATTCAAACCTTATGTAGAATTTGTTTCAAATGTACTAATGTTCGTATTTTCATTATGAGGAATTTCTTCTAAGGAAGGAATGAATTATAGGGCATGGATTTGTTGTTGTAGCCCTCTTGTTCTTGTTTATCCCATGAATCAACTTTGTATCCATCCTCAATTTTTGGTTCTTTTTCAATATTTTCTATTCTTTGCTTAATTTCAACAACTTCCTTCTTAAGAATATTTATTTGTTTTCCCAAATCATTTATAGTCAAAGGTCTCATCTTATCATTCTTTTTTTTTTCTAATAAATGACTTGGTATTCCTTTCAAAATAAGAATCTATTAACAATGGCTTCTTATCTGAGTTTGTGGTTGTTGCTGGCTATTGAGCTTTTACCATGGTTTTTAGAAATGAATCTAAAAGTGTAGCCTTTATTTCTCCTTCTGGAAATGATTTGATTTGTGCCAGCATCTGAGCATCTCCATCATATTGATTTTTAGCCATACAAGTTTTGGCTCATCTTCATCTTCTTCTTCTTATTCATATTTTGTTTCTTCATAACTTGAATACTCTATCTGGAAAATACAAAACTTTGGATCTTTACAACTACAATCATTTGCTATAAGTAATATTTCTTGAGGATTCACAAGAGAAATATTCACATTTAGAAGTGTCAGTAGAATGAAAACATCCTTCTTGAAGCATATGAACTTCTTCCCTCTTAGGAAAAGGATGATGCGGGCATTGATTTGTATCATGGTGACTTCAGCCACATCTGTTGCAATGACTTGAGATTATTCTCCTAGAAGTCTCATCCTTTTGTATTTCCTTTTGTTTTGATATCTTACCTTTGTTATTCTTATATTGTTCTCCTTGTGGACATCTATTATCCAGGTGTCATGGTTGTCCACATAACCACCAAGTTAGGTTGGACTTACCTTTTTGTTTGGAAGATTGCAATTCGATGTCTTCTGGGGAGTAATAATGAGACTTTGTGAATTTCTTATAATGACCTATTTTCCTCTTATCCTTTTGGTAAGACTTGGTCTTACCCTTATCATATTTTTGGAATCTTTGTCTCATGGCTTTCTTTGCCCTTTTATTTCTTCTAACTAGGTCATCTAGGGTCATACCATATTTTTCGTAGATAGATCTACTATCTGGTAATTTTGATAGCTTTTGTATTGACTTTGTAAACTTCATGTTAGAACACAATTCTATTAGGGAAGAGGTAATGATTGTGTAAAATTCTCCCCAAGTATAAATCTCATAAGGATGAATAAAAGATTTTTGTACTTTTAAATATTCAACAAACTTGCTGGGGAGAGAGGAAAGATATGGTTTCTTCAAGAGAAGGTTTTTTCTATCTTTTACTTCATATATCCTTTGGGTCCATTCTCTATGAAAATCATCATAATTGGACATTCTCTTACATTTCATTCCCATTAGATACAAATTTTTAAAGAGGCATCCCTCAACGAGGAATGATTCTTTATTTTTTCTTTTAACCTTCTTCTAATGTTATGAACTTCTACATGAACCCCTACATGATCCTTCAAGCAGATTCAACACCTTTCCTTCAACAAATTCCCTGAGCGACTTTTTTTTCTTAGCGGGAAAAACAAAAGGATAATAATTCTTTAGAATCCTAAGCATACTTCGGGTGAACTTCGAATGAACTTTTACTCAAAAGAAAATATATAAACACGCATTGCGGAAGGATTTCTATTAATTTCAGAAAATATTTATAGAACTTTTCAGAATTATAAACGCAAATTCACAACTTTCGACCATAACACATTTCAGGATACCTCAGATCTGATTAGAACATAGCTTGACCTCAAGAATTATATGGAAACCCTTCGGCTTCTGGTTCTATTGGAAAACTCTTTAAACAAACTTGTGAGTTCTTCCACTTTAGTTAACAGGGTCTCAACGGAGTAGTTCCTACGCAGACAATCAAACTCACGACATAAAGATTCAGATCTCAGACATGAGGGAGCTCAGAAGACCAATACTAACCAAGACTCTAAGACCTGATGCCTCAAATGAGTTCCCCTAAGATTTATTTATAGACTTTCTCTAGACTTCGGACCCAGGAAACGTGCAATAATCATCCTAAATTGTCAACAAACTCTTTTATTACAGACTAACAATATTTTCCGTAAATGCTTTACTTTCCAATAGATTCCTTAGAATGTGGGCCAAACCGCACCAAATGTCGAAGAAATGCTCCATGTTCTAAGGATTTTCATGAAAAGCAAATCATATGGAGAAGATATTAGTCATGATCTCAATACATCCACATATCATGTTATTGGGAATAGGCTCCACTAGTTTCCCAAGATTTTGAGTAAAGCTTACGTACTGTGATTGTTCGTCCTTGGAATGATTGTGCAGATATTCTTGTTTTTACAAGCCATTGGAGATGATTATTTGCATACATTGAAAATACCATGTCATCAATAATTCTGTTAGATTCAAAGGGATCGCAGATTTATCTTAGTGGAATATCTTTGGCTGTGCATTCTAAATTTAAGTATGTTGGGTCCACTGCACTTTTGTTGATGCCAAAGTCTCTCCACAAATATGATATCCAAACAAGATATAATCCCCTCATACTAGTATATACACTTCTGAATTTCAATAATGTGAAATATTTTTTATTCCTATTCTCTTTCATGAGAAAATTCCAGCATGCCTTTTTGTATTCACTGTAATTCATGTTTGTTTCGAAGAACTTATGTGTGGGATATTGATATAGCCAAAGAGAATAGGAGCGCGGCCTATCAAGTGAAACATATTGATGACATAATCTTGTATTATTATTAGACTATTGCCAAATCAAGTTTATATCTATGAAGGTGTAGCATAAAGCTAAAGTAGAATCGACTACAACTCTAGTCGATCTATCATAAAGCATGTCTGGAATGTTTCCAGTATAAAATGGGATTCTTCTAACTTCTGGAACATAATTTGTTAGGACATGAATTGGCTGCAAACTCATATCGAGAACTTCAGTTCTTCCGAGCTTCCATATAGGTTTCCATAATTAGGCATATACTTCCCAATCTTCATTTTCTGGGATATTCCTTATTTTTTCACCTCCATTTTTCCATTGAGTAACAATGACTAGACAATGGATTTCAACATTTGATCTTTCTTGTTTTGTGACCACATTTGCTTGTCCTCACTCGCTTGTTACCTCACTCAATTTCACACGCTCGCTTGTTTTTATGCTCGCTTGAAGGCTTTCTCTACTGAGAAAATCAGGGATAGAATTTTCAGAGCCTTTCATGTGTTCAATATCAAAATCAAAATTTTCAAATAGAGCTTTCCATCTTGCAAATTTTGCTTCACTTTATTTAGTGATTTTCTTATGTAACACCTTGTTCATTGCAACAACATTAGTTTTGAGCATAATTTTTTTATTGATGAGATAGATTTTGAACTTATTTATTGCATTAAGAGCTGGCTTTATTTCTTTTTCAATTGTTGCATAGTTCTTTTCATTGTCAAGCCAGGTCCCTGAAGTAAATTGTATGATTTCTTCATGTGGATTTTATATCCTTGCCTTAACTTGTTTAATAATTTCTCCCCATCCTTGGTCACTAGCATCAGTCTCAACAATTTTAAAGAGTTCATCAATTGCAGCATGCAATATTGGCAAGTGCTCGACTTTAGATTTTATTTTTATCACATCCTCAGTGTGTGCTTCAGTCCAAGGCATATGATACTTTTTGATCCCGTCATTCATAATTTTTCTATCTTTAGCACAATCTTTATAAAAATGAATGACATAGTTCAATCTTCCTAGAAAGTGATGGTTTTGGGTCTTATCAATTCTTTTGTTTGGAAATTTTTCTGCAAATTCCACTGCATGGGTATGAAGAGCAATTTTGCCATTTGAAATTGTGTGACCTATAAAATTGACAGAGATTTTAAAGAGATCCATTTTCTTTTTATAAATAACTAGACCAGACTATTTGATGACATTTAAAAATATCTCCAAATGCTTGAAATGTTGGTCTACGAAATCTGAGAAGACTAATGTATCATCTATGTAGACAATTAGCCAGTCAAAATATGCCTTTAAAGTGTCATCCATAACCCTTTGAAATTTTTTTGGAGCATTCTTAAGCCCGAAGGGAATAACATTCCATTCATAGTGACCTACATGAACACTAAATGCAGTTTTGAATTTGTCTTCCTCCTTTATAGACACTTGCCAAAATCCATATTTTAAATCAAACTTTGAGAATATCTTTGCATTTTCTATTCTTTTGGCCAGACTGGATTTGTGGGGTATAGGATAAGTATCATCAACTAGGACTGAATTTGAAGGATTATAGTTTACTACCAATCTCGGGACCCCTCAAATATGATCAGAATGTTAATTAGCATAGAATCCATAGCAATTCCACGGGATAATGGATTCTCTGATCAATCCTTTCTTCAATAATCCTTGGATTTCTTCAGGACACAATTTCTGATATTTAACTTTCATAGGTATTTCTTTGCTTTTACAAGGTTTTCCCTCATAGATATCTTTGTATGGTAATTCAAAAAAATGAGTTTTTCTTTCCCAAAATGCAGTTGGGAGTTCTGAGCATACCTGATCTTCAAATCTTTTTTGTAGTTGACTAATCCTGTCTTGAATTTTTAGCTCCTTGAGCTGTTGATCAATCCTCTAGGTTCTCTTAATTTGTTGGATTTATTGAATCTTTTTTTCTTTCTATATAAGAGTCTGAGACATTTGGACCATTGTGGACAACTTAGGGACTGATACTAATGGGAGTACAATTTTTCTCCTTTCTATTGTAATAAAATATCCAGATTTTAAATTTGGTAATTTTTCAGAACCATGTGGTTCAACAACAACAAAAAATGGAGTACCTAAAAGATAAGGTACTAGAATTTGTGCAAGTGAAAACTTCATATTCAAGAAGTAAGGTACAAAACATAACTTGACCCTTTCAACTTCATATTCCATCTTTAGGGTTTTATTACCTAGCCCAATGATTGCATTGTTATTTTTTAACCAATAACAAGAAGGAATAAACTATTTATTCAGGATGTTAAAATCTGATCATGAATCGATCAATGCTTTCAATTTAAAGATTTAACCTTGAATATTTAGCTTAATCATCACATGATATTGTTGATGTTGGATGGCCATTATTCTCATAGAATTCAAACCTTCTATAGAATTTGTTTCAAATGTACTAATTTTGGTATTTTCATTATGAGGAACTTCTTCTAGGGAAGGCATGAATTGAAGGGCCTGGATTTGTTCCTGTAACCCTCTTATTTCTTATCTAGCCCATGAATCAACTTTGTATCCATCCTCAATTTCTCGTTCTTTTTCAAATTTTCTAATCTTTTCTTAATTTTTGCAACTTCCTTCTTAAGAATATTTATTTCTTTTCCCAAATCATTTATAGTCAAAGGTCTCATCTTGTCATTCTGGTTTTGTCTAATAAATGAATTGGTATTCCTTTCAAAACAAGAATCGATGAACAATGGATTCTTACCTAAGTTTGTGGCTGTTGAGATTTTACCATGGTTTTTAGAAATGAATCTAAAAGTATAACCTTCATTTCTCCTTCTGGAAATGCTTTGATTTGTGCCAGCATCTGAGCATCTCCATCAGACTAATTTTGAGCCATACATATTTTAGGTTCTAGTTCATATTCATCTTCTTCTTCTTCTTCATCTTCTATTTCTTCATAACTTGAAGAATCTTCCTGGAAAATACAAAACTTTGGATGTTTACAACTACAATCATTTTCTATATGTAACATTTCTTCATCAGAGGATTCACTAGAGCAATATAAAAATTCATAAGTTTCAGTAGACCAAAAACATCGTTCCTGAAGCATATGAAATTCTTCCCTCTTAGGAAAAGGATGATGTGGGAATTGATTTGTATCATGGTGACTTGAGCCACATCTGTTCCAACGAATTGATATTATTTTCCTAGAAGACTCAGTCGTTTGTTGTGAGATCTTACTTTTATTCCTCTTAGATTGTTCTCTTTGTGGGAATCTATTAGCCAGGTGTCCTGGTTGTCCACATAACCAACACGTTAGGTTGGCCTTACTTTGTTGTTTGGAAGATTGCAATTCGATGTCTTCTAGGGAGTAATAATGAGACTTTGTGTATTTCTTATAATTACCTCTTTTCCTCTTATCCTTTTGGTATTACTCAGGCTTTCCTTTATCATATTTTTGGAATCTTTGTCTCATGGATTTCTTTGCCTTTTTCTTTCTTCTAACTGGGTCATCTAGGGTCATACCATAGTTTTCACAGATAGATCTACTATCTGGTAATTTTGATAGATTTTGTATTGACTTACTAACCTTCATGTTAGCACACAATCATACTATGGTAGAGGTAATGATTGTGTAAAATTCTCCCCAAGTATAAATCTCATAAGGCTGAACAAAAGATTTTTTTACTTTTAAATATTCAACAAATTTGCTTGGGAGAGAAGAAAGATATACTTGCTTCCAGAGAATGTTTTTTCTATCTTTTACTTCATATATCCTTTGGGTCCATTCTCTGTGAAAATCATCATAATCGGACATTCTCTTACATTTCATTCCCCTTAGATACCATTTTTTGCAGAGGCGTCCATGGATGATGAATGATGCTCATTTTTTTATTTTCACCTTATTATGACATTAAGAGCTTCTACACGAACCCCTACATGATCCTTCAAGCAAATTCAACACCTTTCCTTCAACAGACTCCCTGAGCGACTTCATTGTCTTAGCGGGAAAAACAAAAGGATAATAATGCTCCAGAATCCTAAGCAAACCTCCGGTGAACATCAAATGAACTTTTACTCGAAAGAAAAGATATAAACATGCATTGAATAAGGATTTCTATTAAATTCATAAAATATTTATAGAACTTTTCAGAATTACAAATGCAAATTCACAACTTTCGACCATAACACATTCAGGATACCTCATACTTGAGTAGAATATAGCATGACCTCAGGAATTATCTGGAAACCCTTTGGCTTCTATGTAACATCCCTCTCTTGTGAGCACATGTTATTGACTTATTATTTGAGGACACTTGTGTGCAAGTGATCCAGTTATATCACATGGATGTTGTTTCGCTTATGGATTTTATGATGATGTTGATGGTTGTGGTTTATTGTCATTTGATTTATATATGTATTGATAGATGATATTCACACGTTTACGTGAGTGTGCAGGTCACGTGATAGGTGTGGACGCCGTTGGAATCAATTGACCTCCTTGGACTCTAGATTGATTCAGGGAGTGGACTGTATTGGTTTGAGTGTTTCATTTATGCATATGTGACATATGATCAATTATGTATGATTTTGTATATGGATCTTTGACAGTGTTTCATTGATTGGTGCATGCTGACGATTTCTTTCTAATTAGACTCACATAGGAGTAAAGGGGCCACACACATAGACCATATATTGAGGGAGAGGTGTGGCAACATCCTTGACACAACCTACTAGCACTCCCACTGTGACTCAAATTGTAGGTTAACAATTACCTAGTTCAAGAGTTCCACGATGTCGTGAGGGTAGACTGAGATAATCACTCATGAAGATTCTAAGGGACGCACAATAAGGGAGTTTCCTTATTCATTAGAAGCCCTTAGTCTCTCATAAGGTTTCCCAAATGGAGTATTGACTCTAGGGGTTGGAAAACTACCAAAACCAATCAAAGGAGAGTGGTACCCTTGGAGTAGGTAGTACATCTTGAAGGGAACGCCTCGTAATTAAAAATTGAGTCAAATTCTAGTGGCACCCTTGGAGAACAAAGTGCATCTTGAAGGGAACGCCATGGAAATAAAACTTGAGACAATGAACCTAGGTGCCTAGAAAACAATAATTTGTTTTGACATTGTTAGACTTAAAATAATTATTAAATGGGTAATTTTTATTAATTATAAAATCTTCTTAAAAACTCTAAGCCTAGTTTAAAAATTTGAGCCTAAGTCTAAAGTGGGTAAGAAGACTAAAAATAAATTATAAATTAAATAAATGGGGGATGAATAAAAATCAAGTTAGGATTTAAAAGAGTAAATTTTTTATCTAAAGATTTAATTATATAAATATGTGCAAGAGACTACCAAATTGGAAATTAATATAAGAAAATAAATAATATAAAAAGAATGTGTAAGCATAGAAAGGAATCTAGAGTGTAGTTAACACTAGTCTAACTAGAGAAGAATCATATTTATATTACATGGAATCTACTTGTTGCTGCAATTTATTTATATTACACGAAGTGAAATTGGGATTTTAAACAATGGTGCATTGCTACTTGAGCGTTGTTACAATTTTTACAAAATTGAACTACAAACTAGAACTTGACTATCAAATCCCTGCCATATTTTAAACCACTGCCCCCCCTTTTTCTTTATTCATTGTTGGAGGGTATATGTTCCTAGAAAGAGGATGAATACTAGATCATTGACATTGACTGGTTTATGTGATTGACCCTTTTTATTTTATTTTTTCTTTTTGTGAATGATGTTGTAATTTGATGCACGCCTAAGCGTAGAGAAGGACATCTCACTTATGTTGGCCTTGAACAATTCTTGTTGAAGGATAAAACCCCCTCTGTGATTTCATCCCGCCTTTATCCCTTGATTTCTTCTATGTTTGGCACAAAATTATTGCCTAGAAATTGCGATTTTGCCTTGCCTTTTCCCTTGTAAAATTTGCGTTTTTTTATGTGTAAACTTGCCAGCGTTAGGATTTAGCCAAGCGATTTTTTCTTCACTATTAAACATCTGTGTTTTGTGAGATTATATTTGCGTTTTTTTTGTGTGCACCCATTTCTCCCAGCGTGGGATTCTCCTAGCGATACCCTTTTTACCTCTATGTTTTTCTTTTCCCAGACTACCCACGAAGTTTGTGCACCTAGCCTGTGAATTTTTGGTGCTTTTACCCAACGATTTCAATAAATTTCTTTGTGTTTTACTTTGCCCAGACTACCCACAAAATTCATGCACTTGGTCTACACATTTTCTCGGGCATTTGCATTTCATTTAATTGATTGATCCTTCCATTGACAGTTCAGATTCCAACCTTTCTCTTTCTATTGGCAGTCGGCTCACATCTGAGAACCCTCCTTTCCTCTTTCCATAGACAGTTCGGGCGTGCATCTAAGCACCCTCCCTTGACCCTCTCCTCTGCGATCATCACTGACAGATTTTGGGCTTTCTCATTGTGCCCTTTCCATCGTGATCAAATGTATTAACCCTACATGATGCCTGTGCAGATTGAGAGCCCTGGTGTTTTTATATTAAGAGGATCATCTTGACCAGTCCTTACCTCTACTAAAGTTGGGATGTCATATTTCTTGTGGGAATAAACTAAGCTAGTACCTTAGTTAGAGACTAGTCATATCCAATTGCTATCCTAGTTAGTGAGAAGTTTTATTTATTTAATGAACCCTTCATTACTTAATAATTGACGACTTAAACACTTTTGGATACGCACAATCTCTAGATGGCACCTACTATTTAGAATTGTAGGATCTTAAGACTTAGTCGATTTTTTTTTTAATCTAATTAAATATCATTGATACCCTGGAATTGTGTTGTGGTAGCATTCTAGAAGTACCTTATATTACATAGTATTGGAATAACTATAGTACTAGTCATAAATGATTGACTTAGGTTGTGAAATTGTCCTTGTTTATAGGAGAATGGATTTTGGGTTATAAAATTTTACTTATGATGGTTAGGGTTATAATGCTTCACAGATGGTAATTGTGTCAATTAATTGATTGTGCTAATGTATTTAGACTATTGTGGATGCTTTAGAGGTGCTTTGCACCATGAGTTTTAATGTGATGTACATTTCATTATGTAAATTGTTTGTCTCTTTGCACCTTGAAAATAATGTGGATGGATGATTTATTTAAGTCATTAGATTTTTCTTGCTCCATGTAATAATGTTGATGTATGGTTTAATTGAGTAATTAGATTACTTACGCACATTGAAAAATGTTGACATATGATTGTTTTAATAATTTAATTCTCTTGCACCATTTATTATGTTGAAACATGAGCGTTTAATTTTATTTTTTTTACTCCTGCGTCATTTATTGTTGATGTGTAATTGATTAAGTAATTGGATTTAATTCGCCTTTCACTGATGTCAACATAAAATAGATTTAGTATTAAGATAATATTGCATCTTGAAATTAAAATTTGATGTATGATCAGTGGTGAAATTTCTCAATCTTGCACCTTGAATTAATGCAGGTATATGATGAGTTATGCGAGTGATTACTCGTGAGCCATGTTTAATTGATGATTATGATTAATTGATTGATAAAATTGATTATCGTTGATGTTGTTGATTTAGCTAGTTGGTTTGGACTTGATTGTGCTAGTGGGATGTAGACACCTCCTTGTTCCTCAGAACAATTGCCATCCCTGAGACCTTAAATGGTCAAAATCAATTGGATCCTAGGCTTGAGCATTGGTTATGTGTCCTAGAGGTCCTAACCTTGTAGGGTAGGTTGGGAGGGTAGTATCTTTATTCCATATTTATGTTATCACTATGATCTTCATGTTATCGTTATGTTATCTCATGTTATCCTTGTTTTATATGATGACTATGTTTATGTAATGAGTTGAGCGATTAAAAGTATTGTTGATTCTAGTTGATCATGATGAGTTGATCTTGCGTCGCCATTCATGATGCTCATTTATTATGTGTCATTATTCAAATAAGATGATGTGTTAATTATATGTTGTTACTAAATTTTTTGATGTGTTGGTTGCAACATTATTTGATTATGATGATGAGACGATTGTAATTCCTTTATTTATGATATTGTTGATTATGCATTGCTATGATTTACATTGTTGACGTTAATTTCCTAATGAAATTTTTGTTTTACCTTTTATGCTTCACTTTCCTAGTCATAACAGAGGGGCCATTACATATGGTATCGGAGCGGGTTCAACTCCACGACTTGGGATCACTACGCCTTCCACTATATTAAAACACTTGATTAATAAATTATCACTAATTAAATTGAATTGTGTCCCTACATGTAATCATGGTTAGAGGACATCGCAGAGGCATACGACGTGGTGCTAAGGGAGGAGGCATGATGCCTCTAGTAGCATTGACGCCAGAGGGGTCTAACCCCCAAGGAGAAGAACATGTCATTAGACAGGAGAATATTGTTGTGGGGGATGTGGTTGGGTTGATGAGGTCCTTTCAGAGGATGTCAGAGGCCTTGATTAACCGTCTAGATAAATATGAGTCTAGGTCACTTATACCCCGTGAGGGTCCATAACACACTCCAGCTAGTACTGTTAGAGTTCACAGAGAACTCGAGAAGGTCAAGTTTCCCAAGTTCTTGGGTGCCACAGATGACACAACTGTCGAGGCATGGTTAGAGAACATGGCTATGTGCTTCGCACTTCGTGACTACACCTCCAACATGAAATTATGCATGGTGGTATTTTAGCTGAAGGGGAGCATGATTCTATGGTGGAAGATGCTCCCACCACATATGAACATGGACATCAAAGACGTGTCATGGGAATTGTTCAAGGAGTGGTTTCAAAAGAGGTATTTGTTAGAGGAATTCATTGAGTGCTAGATCGATGAGTTTAATGCATTATGACAGGGCGGTCGTATGGTTCCTGAGTATGAGGCCCGATTCATGGAGTTGCTTAGGTATTCTCCACATATGAACACTGACAAGCTCAAGGTCAACAAGTTTTTATTTGGCCTTAATGTTAGCATTCATGCAAAGGTGAGGATACTAATGCCTCAGAAGTTGCACAATGTAGTCCATAAGGCCCTCATAGCTGAGGAAGAGTTGATCAATGAGGGTCATAGCAGGACTCCTACAAGACTGACGAGACATGTGACATCTGGTGCCCAGCAACATCAGACACCAGCTAGACATCCATCAGGGTATCGAGGTACTCCGAGAGGATCCATGTTCATGACACCATGGTGACTGGTTCCTCAACAGTGGATTCCCTACAAAGGACCACAAAACCAACAACAACGTCGTCCACAACAACAACAGTTTCGGCATGTTCAGTAGAACATACCAAAGTTTTAGGATGGTGGGCCAACAACTTCTACTTTTGGGACCAGGAGTACTGGATCAAAGATCAAATTATGGACATGTGGAGAGCCACATTACCAACATGATTGTCTGGTTGAGAGGGCTAGAGAAGTCGGGTCAATCAAACAAAATACAATAGGAGATTTTGGCAAGGCCCACAGGATTCATGTAGCGGTGAATAATTGCCAGGCCGAGAACTAGTCTACTATGCTTGAGACGTCAGGTACCATTGCTGACCAGACCTTTAGTATTTTTATATATCTCGATGCTACAAAGAGCTTTATTTCTGGTGCAACGCTAAAAATAATTAAGGTAAAGTCAGTCAAACATGACAAGTTTAGCTACGTGGAAATGGATTCGGGAGCTAAGCAGAAGGTTGGAGGAAAGGTACGAACTGAAGCCTCAACCTGAGAGATTTTGTAACAAAGGCCAACCTATATGTCATGATATTAGGATCTTATGACGTTGTGATCGATATGGACTAGTTGGAATTGCATGATGTGATACTTAATTGTAAGATGAAACAATTGAGTTTGACTGATGATGAGGGACATAGATGGGTGATTGTAGGAAGAAACCAGGGAGTTTCCCTAAGGTTCATCTCTTCCCTATAGCTACGAAAGAGTATGCGCAAAGGATTCAATCTATATGCAATCTTAGCACTGAACTACAATGACATGCCAGAAGGATTAGAAAACCTTCCAGTAGTACAAGAGTTTGCGGACGTGTTCCTAGAAGAGTTACTAGGTTCACCACCAAAAAGAGAGCTAGAATTTCCCATCGACTTAAAACTTGGAACTGAACCAATAGCAAGAACGCCTTATCGAATGTCAACGCCTGAGTTACAGGAGTTGAAAATGAAACTAAAAGAGTTGTTGGACCTAGGACTTATACATCCAAGTGTGTCACCTTGGGGTGCACCTATTATTTTCATATAGAAGAAGGATGGGTCTTGGAGACTCTGTATTGACTACCGTCAATTGACCAAGGGAACGATCAAGAACCAATATCTGTTTCCAATAATAAATGATTTTTTTGACCAAATGAAAGGCACGATGGTGTTTTCAAAGATCGACTTGAGATCAGGATATCACCAATTACGGATCAAAGAGGAAGACATTCCTAAGACTGAATTCAAGATGATGTTCGGGCATTACGAGTTTACCATTTTACCGTTTGGATTGACAAATGCCCCAGGGGTATTCATGATAGTGATGAATGGGGTGTTTCATGAATACTTGGACAAGTTTGTTGAAGTATTCATTGACGACATATTGATATATTCTCGGATGAAAAAATAGAATGATGAACATTTGCGCTTGGTACTACAGTGTTTATGAGAGAACAAATTATATGGGAAACAATCGAAATGCTATTTTTATCAATCAAGTATTCATTATTTGGGGCATGTTATCTACGACGAAGGCATTTCTATGGATCCAATAAAGGTGGAGGCTATTATGGAATGTTCTACGCTGAAGAATGTACTAGAAGTACCTATCTTCATGGGTTTAGATGGGTATTATCGATGGTTCGTCGAAGGTTTTTTGAAGATAGAAAATCCAATCATGGAATTGCAGAAGAAAAACAAGAAGTCTGTATGGATCAAGAAATGTGCAGAAGCATTTTGAAGGCTCAAGGAGATGTTGACGACAACACCGATACTAAAAGTCCCCAACATGGATGATGACTTATTGGTATGCATAGATGCATCCAAGGAAGGCTTAGGCAGAGTCTTGATGCAATATGGTCGAGTGATATCTTAAGAAATCATGAGGATAACTACGCGACACACGATTTGGAGTTGTTAGCCATTATGTATTCCCTAAGAGTGTGGAGGAACTACCTAATTCGATGAAAATTCAAACTGAAAATAGACCACTGTGGTTTGCAACAAATTTTTAAGAAAATTGACTTGAACGCGTGACAAAGGCATTGGTTATAACTCCTTATCAAGTACGATTTTGAGATTACCTACATAAAAGGGACAATAAACAGAGTGGAAGATGCATTGAGTCGAAAACCACGCATATTTTCTGTGATACCTATTTAGATGAATCTTCGAGAAAAGATTCTAACTTTTCAATGCAACGATGAATGGTATAAAGAGGTTAAGGAAAATATCGACCAAGACACCATGTTGGTACCAAAGTTTGAGGGATTTACATTGGACAATGATGGTTTAATGAGGTGTAACAACTAGACTTACGTACCTCCTAATGAATATTTGAGAAGATTAATCTTAAAAGAAGCTCATAGATCAGTGTACATGGCTCATCCAGGAGTCACGAAGATGAGGGAAAACCTTAAGCCCTTATTCTTTTGGAAAGAAGTGAACGCAGACATAGTCAACTATGTGGCGAGATGTCTATAATGTCAGCAAGTGAAGTCTGAAAGTAAACATCTGATAGGATTACTACAACCACATGCTATTCTAGAATCGAAATGGGAGGTCATTTTGATGGAATTTATTGTGGGATTTCCATTGAGGGAAAGGAGGCACAACTCAATTTTCGTGGTAGTTGACACTCTGACGAAGAGTGAAAATTTTATCCATGTGAGTACGATGTATCAGGCGACAAACATATCTAGAGTTTTTATAAGTGAGATTGTGAGATAGCATGGCTTGCCTAAAAAGATCATATCCGATCAAGGATCGATGTTTACAATATGATTTTGGACTAGTTTCCAAGAGGCCTTGAGAACCCAAATTAACTTGAGTATAGCGTATCAACTTGAGACAGACAGGAAGACAAAAAGAATGAACCAAATTTTGGAAGATATTTTGTGTATGTACGTTATGGACCAAAAAACGTGCTGGGAAGATTTATTTCCACTGGTAGAGTTTGCATACAACAATAGCTATCAAAGCACCATTAATATGGTGCCTTTTGAGTTTCTTTACGGGAGACCATGTTAGATGCCTTCAAGCTGGGATCAAATTAAGAATAGGGTCTTGGTAGGACCAGAAGCGATCCAAGAAATGGAAGAACAAATGAAAATGATAAGACAAAGGATCAAAGAAGCGTAAGATCGACATAAGATTTATGCCAATGCACATCGAGTTGACTATAGTTATGAAGTTGGTAATCGAGTTTTCTTGCAGGTGAAACCGCACAAGAGTTCGATCAAGTTTGGAAAGGGTGCTAAAATATATCCTAGGTTTGTGGGACATTTCAAAGTTGTGGAAAAGAAAGGGCTCGTGGCCTATCAACTAACCTTGCTTGATTGTTTGAGGCATATGCACGATGTTTTTCATGTATCTATTTTGAGACATTATGTTAGTGATCCTACACATGTGATTGAATTGAATTCCGTGTCAGATGAGGGTGTGCTCACGGCAGAGCCAATCCGCATTCTGGACCATCACATTCTACAAATACGACGTCAAAAATTCGAGCAGGTCAAGGTCCAGTGGGACAATTATAGTCCACACTTGGCTACCTGGGAGGACACATATGATATGCACCAACAATTTCCATTTTTGTTTGATAGTTAGACATTTAGATCTTGTCATATGCTTTATTTACTATATTATATACTGTGAAACTTTGGGATGAAGTTTAAAACAAGAGGGGGTGTATGTAACATCCTTCTCTTCCGAGCGCATGTTATTGAATTATTATTTGAGGACACTTGGATGCAAGTGATCCAGTTATAGCACATGGATATTGTTTCTCTTATGGATTTTGTGATGATGTTGATGGTTGTGGTTTATTATTGTTTGATTTATATATGTATTGACATATTCTCTTGACGATTTTACGTGAGTGTATGCCACTGACATCAATGGACCTCCTTGGACTCTATATTGAGTAAGGGAGTGGACTATATTGGTTTGAGTGTTCCATTTATGCATATGTGACATTTGATCGATTATGTATGATTTTGTATATGGATCTTTGACATTGTTTCGTTCATGGGTGCAGGTTGATGATTGCTTGCTAATTATAATCACATAGGAGTAAAGGGGCCACACACATAGAACAAATATTGAGGGAGAGGTGTGGAAACATCCATGACACAACCTACTAGCACTCCCATCGTGACTCGAATTGTAGGTTAACGATTACCAAGTTTGAGAGGTCCACAATGTCGTGAAGGTAGACTGAGACAGTCGCTCATGAAGATTCTAAGGGGCATGCAATAAGGTAGGGTCCTTATTCCTTAGAAGCCCTTAGTCTCTCACAAGGTCACCCGAATCGAGTATTGACTCTAGGGGTTGGAAAAATACCAAAACAAATCAAAGGCGAGTGGCACCCTTGGAGCACATAGTGCGTCTTAAAGGGCACACCATGTAATTAAAAAATGAGTCAAAGGTGAGTGGCACCCTTGGAGCACGGAGTGCGTCTTGAAGGGAAGGCCACGGAAATAAAAATTAAGACAATGAACCTAGGTGCTTAGAAAACAATAATTTGTTTTGACATTGTCAGACTTAAAATAATTATTAAATGGGTATTTTTTATTAATTATAAAATCTTCTTAAAAACTCTAAGCCTAGTTTAAAAATTTGAGCCTAAGTCTAAAGTGGGTAAGAAGACTAAAACTAAATTATAAATTAAATAAATGGGGGATGAAGAAAAATCAAGTTAGGAATTAAAAGAGTAATTTTTTTATCTAAATATTTAATTATATAAATATGTGCAAGAGAGTACCAAATTGGAAGTTAAGATAAGAAAGGAAATAAATATAAAAATAATGTGTAAGCATAGAAAGGAATCTAGAGGCTGGTTAACACTAGTCTAACTAGAGAAGAATCCTATCTTAACTCAACATAGATTTAGAAAGGCGTCAATCATAAATTGGGAATAAAGGAATAAAAGACAACAAGGAGTGATTTAAGGAACACTTTTAGGAGAGGTGAGGGAAATTGAATTATAATTAAATTATATTATGGAATTTTTTTGTGAAACTATTGGAGAGGGTGACAAGTGTACGAGGGGAATAATTCTAAATTAAATAATTAAAAAGTGAATTAAATGTGTAAGAGGAATGTTTCATGAAGTAAACTTCTATAAATAAAATGGTAAAGAGGGAAAAAGGGGACACTGGTTATTGTTAAAGTTATGTTGTTAGAATTTCTTTGATTGGTTTTACTTGTGAGAGTTGGGATACCTAGCTTGAGAGAGAGTGGTAGCTTAACCTTGCGAGGCAAGCTGGGAGCTATATTTTTCTCTGGTTTTGTGTGCATGTCCCCTTTGCAGATCGGGGGGCTAAGGGGGAAGAAGAGTACCCCTAGCATTGGCGGGTAGGTACTAGTGAGGCCTCAATGATTAACAAGCGGGAGCAAGGAGGAATCACCAGTTGCTAGAGAACATCAACAATCCATTCGCCTATTATGGTACTTATGTTTTAAATTGCATTTGTAATTAGTTAAATTTCTATGTATGGATTTAGATAATATTGTGAATTGTAATGGATTTCTAAAATTAGGGGTTGGTAAGTCTTGATGTTGTGTTATAGAAGAGGATTTTAGATTGGCTTTCATCCAAATCCATATTGAATTTATTAAAATTATTTATTAGTTGTCTACTATTTATATTACATGGAATTTACTTGTTGCTTCAATTTATTTATATTACGCAAAGTGAAATTGGGATTTTAAACAATGGCGCATCACTACTTGAGTGTCTTTACAATTTTTACAAAACTAAACTACAAACTAGAACTTGACTATCAAATCGCTACTAGATTTTAAACCACTACCCCCCTTTTTTTTATGCGTTGTTGGAGGGTATATGTTCCTAGACAGAGGATGAATTCTAGATCATTGACATTGACTGGTGTATTGGATTGACCCTTTTTAATTTGTCTTTTATTTTTGTGAGTGATGTTGTAATTTGATGCACGCCCAAGTGTAGAGAAGGACATCTCACTTATGTTGGCCCTAAACAATTCTTGTTGAAGGATAAAACCTCCTCTGTGATTTTTTCCTTCCTTTATCCCTTAATTTCTTTTGCATTTGGCACACAATTATTTCCTAGCAATTGCAATTTTTCCCTACCTTTTCCCTTGTAAACTCTGCCTTTTTTTTATGTGTAAACTTTCCAGTGTTGGGATTTAGCCAAGCCATTTTTTATTCACTATTAACCATTTGCGTTTTGCGAGATTATCTCTGCATTTTTTTTGTGTGCACCCATTTAGCCCAGCATGCGATTCTCCTGACGATACCATTTTTACCTTTGTGTTTTTATTTTCCTATACTACCCACGAAGTTCGTGCACCTGGCCTGCAAATTTTTGGGGCTTTCACCCAACGATTTCAATAATTTTATTTTCGTTTTCCTTTGCTCAGGCTACCCATGAAATTCGTGCACCTAGTCTGTGAATTTTCCTGGGCATTTTCATTTCATTTAATTTATTTCTCCTTCCATTGACAGTTCATATTCCTCTCTTTCTATTTATATTGACAGTTGAGTTCACATCTGAGCACCCTCCTTTTCTCTTTCCATAGACAGTTCGGGAATGTATCTGAGCACCCTCCCTTGCCCCTTTCCTCTGCACTCACCACTGAAAGATTTCGGGCTTTCTCATTGTGATTTTTGCCTCACGATCGGATGTATTAACCCTGCGTGATGTCTGTACAGATTGAGAGCCCTGGTGTTTTTAGATCAAGAGGATCGTCTTGACCAATCCTTACCTCTACTAAAGTTGGGATGTCATATTTCTTGTGGGATTAAACTAAGATAGTACCTTAATTAGAGACTAGTCATATCCCTTTTCTATCCTAGTTAGTGAGAATTTTTATTTAGTTAATGAACCCTTCATTACTTAATCATTGAGGACTTAAACAATTTTGGATACACACAATCTCTAGATGGCACCTACTATTTAGAATTGTAGTATCTCAAGACTTAGTCAATAAGTTGTTTTTCATCTAATTATATATCGTCGATACCCTGGAATTGTGTTGTGGTAGCATTCTAGAAGTACCTTATATTACAAAGTATTGGAATAACTATAGTACTAGTAATAAATGATTGACTTAGGTTGTGAAATTGTCCTTGTTTATAGGAGAATGGATTTTGGGTTATAGAATTTTACTTATGATGGTTAGGGTTAGAATGCTTCACAGACAGTAATTGCATCAATTAATTGATTGTGCTAATGTTGTCGGACTATTGTGGATGCTTCAAAGGTGCTTTGCTCCATGAATTTTAATGTGATGCACATTTCGTTATGTAAATTGTTTGTCTCTTTGCGCCTTGAAAATAATGTGGATGGATGATTTATTTAAGTCATTAGATTTCACTTGCTCCATGTAATAATGTTAATGTATGGTTTAATTGAATAATTAGATTACTTACGTGCCTTGAATAATGTTGAAGTATGATTGTTTTAATAATTTGATTCTCTTGCACCATTTATTATGTTGACGAATGATAGTTTAAATTTTTTTTTACTCCCGTGTCATTTATTGTTGATGTGTAATTGCTTAAGTAATTTGATTTAATGTGCCTTGCATTGATGTTCACGTAAAAGTGATTTAGTATTCAAATAATCTTGTGTCTTGAGATTAAATGTTAGTGTATGATCGATGGTGAAATATATAAATATTGGGCCTTGAATTAATGCTGGTATATGATGAGTTATGTGAATGATTACTCATGCGCCATGTTTAATTGATGATTAGGATTGATTGATTGATAAAATTGATTATCGTTGATGTTGTTGATTTAGATAGTTGGTTTGGACTTGATTGTGTTAGTGGGATGTAGACACCTCCTTGTTCTCAGAAGAGTCGCCAACCCTGAGACCTTAAATGGTCAAAATCAATTGGATCCTAGGCTTGAGCATTGCTTATGTGTTCTGGAAGTCCTAACCTTGTAGGGTAGGTTGGGTGGGTAGTATCTTTATGCTATATTTATGTAATCACTATGATATTCATGTTATCGTTATGTTATCACATGTTATCCTTGTGTTATCTGATGGCTATCTTTATGTGATTGTTGAGACATTAAAAGTATTGATGATTCCAATTGATCGGGATGAGTTGATCTCTCATCTCCATCATGACGCTCGTTGATTATGTGTCATTATTAAAATATCATGATCTGTTAATTACATGTCGTTACTAAATATGTTGATGTGTTGGTTGCGACGTTATTTGATTATGATGATGAGAAAATTGTAATTCCTTTATTTATGATATCGTTGATTCTACATTGCTATGATTTACATTCTTGATGTTAATTTCCTAATGAAGTTTTCTTTTTACCTTTTATGCTTTGCTTTCCTAGTTGTAACGGAGGGGCCGTTACATTTTGGTGCTACTGGAAAACTCTTTAAATAGACTTGTGAGTTCTGCTACTTTTGTTCACATGCTCCCAATGGAGTAGTTCTTGCGTAGAATATGAAACTCACGACAGAAATACTCAGATCGCAGACAGGAGAGAGGTCAAAAGAACAATACTAACCAAGACTCTAAGACTCGATGCCTCAAATGAGTGCCCCAGAGATTTATTTATAGACTTTAACTAGACTTCAGACCGACGAAACATGCATGAATCATTCTGAATGGTCGAAAAACTCTTTTAGTATAAACTAACAATATTTTCCGTAAATTCTTTACTTTCCAATAGATTCTTTAGAATGTGGGTCGAACCGCACCAAATGTTGGAGAAGTCCTTCAAGTTATAAGGATTTTCATGAAAATAAAATCATATGGAGAAGATATTATTCATGATCACAATACATCCCCGTATTATATTGTTGGGAATAGGCTCCACCAGTTTCCCAAGATTTTGAGTAAATCTTACATACTATGATTATTCTTCCTTGGACAGATTGTGCAAAGATTCTCATTTTTACAAGCCATTGGAGATGATGAGTTGCATACATTGACAAGACCATGTCATCAGTAATTATGTTAGATTCAAAGAGATCACGGATTTCTCTTAGTGGAATATATTTGGTTGTGCATTCTATATTTAAGTATGCTAGGTCAAGTGCATTTTTGTTGATGCCAAAGTCTCTCCACCAATCTTATATCCAAACATGATATAATCCCCTCATACTAGTATATACACTTCTGAATTTCAATAATGTGAAATATGTCTTATTCCTATTCTCTTTCCTGAGAAAATTCCACCATGACTTTTTTTATTCACTATAATTCATGTTTGTTCCGAAGAACTTCTTTGTGGGATCTTGATCTGGCCAAAGAGCATAGGTGTGGGGCCTATCAAGTGAAAAATATTGATGACATAATACAATATTATTATTATACTATTTCCAAATCAAATTTATATCTCTAAATGTGTAGCATAAAGCTGAAGTAGAATCAGCTGCAGCTCTGGTCGATCTATCATAAAGCATGTTTGGAATGTTTACAGTATAAAATGGGAGTCTTCTGAGTTCTGGAACATAATTTGGTAGGATATGAATTGGATGCAAATTCATACCTATAAATTCAGTTCTTCTGTGTTTCCATGTAGGTTATCATAATTGGGCATATACTTCCCAATATTCATTGTCTGGGATATTCCTTATTTTTTCACCTCCATTTTTCCATTCAGTAACAATGACCAAACAATGTATTTCTTCATTTGATATTTCTTGTTTTGTAACCACGTTCACTTGTTCTCTCGCTCTCTTGTTTTCACACTCACTTGAACGTTTTCTCTACTGAGAAAATTAGGGACATAATTTCGAGAGCCTTTGATGTGTTCAATATCAAAATCAAAATTTGCAAATAGACCTTGCAATCTTGCAAATTTTGCTTCACTTGCTTTAGTGATTTTCTTATGTAACACCTTGTTCATTGCAACAACATTAGTTCCGAGAAGAATTTTTTTATTGATGAGATAGATTTCAAACTTATTGATTTCATTGAGGGCCACCTTTATTTATTTTTTATTTGTTGCATATTTATTTTCGTTGTCAAGACAGGTCCTTAAAGAAAACTATATTATTTCTTCATGTGGCTTTGATCTCCCTACCTTAACTTGTTTAAGAATTGCTCCCCATCCTTGGTCACTGTCATCGGTCTCAAAAATTTTAAAGAGTTCATCACTTGCAACATGAAATATTGGAAAGCGATTGACTTTAGATTTTATTTTTCTCACAACCTCAGTGCGTTCTTCAGTCCAAGGCATAGGATCCTTTTTGAGCATGTCATTAAATTGTTTTCTATCTTTAGCACAACCTTTATACAAATTACTTTCATAATTCAAGCTTCCTAGTGTTGGTTATGTGTTATATTCTTTGCATGTGTGTGTGTGGGAGTGTCATATTCGACAAATACGTCTGACGATCCCAACTTCCTTCAACTTTTGTGTCATGTGTGCCGGGCACTTTCCTAGGGGGGTCCCAAGGGAGGCCAGGTATGCCCCCCCTTGGTTATGCACAATGTTCGAGGCAACACCTCGAAATGTTTTTTTTGGGGTGGTTTTTTCTATTTTAGCGGATCTTGCTATTTTTAGTGGTTTTCTAAATTAATCTTGGATTAAGGGAATAGGGTTTTGGTATCTACGAAATACCTAAAACATTGTATATATTGTATGGTGAATGGTGAAATTAATACAATGAAGAGTTGAAAGGTGTGACACCAAGGAAGGATGGTTTTCTCCTGGTTAAGGGTTTCTAGTGTAAATCTCTATGTACTATGTGTATGAGCCATTAATTTATGTTTTTCTTAAGAATCTGTATGCACTGCTTTACTTCATAGGTTTAAAACTTACATGTGGTATCAGATCTCATTTTTTGCTTCAGAAGGACGCATTTGTTGCTGAGGGTTTGGATCGGTCTTGATAGATCAAGTTTATCTTGGGTCTGTGATAAACCTAGGTTTAGTGGGATATTTTGTAGTGGATATTTGAGTGTAGAAATAGGAATGGCGAGATCTTCTAGAATCGAGATAAAGAAGTTCAACGGTAAAAACTTTGAGCTATGGAAGCTCAAGATGGAGGACCTTCTTTTAGACAAAGAACAATGGATCATTATGGATCCTGGTACACAACATACTGGTACGCAACCTATTGGCACACAGTCAACTGGTACAAAACCTACTAGTACACCACCTACTGGTATGTCGAAGGAAGATTGGGAGAAGTTGGACAAAAGAGCAAGGAGTACTATTCGATTCTGCCTAGCAGATTCAGTGTTGTTGAATGTATCAGGAGAATCTACGACCAAGGAAATATGGGATAATTTAGGGAATTTGTATCAATCAAAGTCCCTGGTAAACAATTTTTTTCTTCGGAAGAGGTTTTATCATCTTAGGATGGAAGATGGAGATTCCGTGATAGAACATATAAATGCCTTTAATACTCTGGTAAGTCAACTCGTATCTATTAATAATACGATTGTAGAAGAAGATAAGTGTATTACTTTGTTATTTTATTTGCCAGACTCTTGGGATAATCTAGTTGTAGCAATTGGTAGTACCACTCAATCTACATTGAAGTATGAGGATGTAGTTTCATCTTTGTTATTTAAAGAGATGAGGGGGAAAAGCATGAATGGTCATATCACAAATTCTTTATTTGTAAGAGGTCGTACCCAAGACAGGAATCCTTGTAAGTCTTTAGGGGGGAGATCTAAATCTACAGGTAGATCTAAGTCCCCAGGAAAATCTTTGAGGAAATGATGGAAGTGTGGTAAAACAAGGAAGTAAAAGAAATATTGCAAGTCTAAGAAGGTTGATAAACCAAAGGGATTTGATATTACCTCTTCCGCAGAGGCGAAAACATCCACTGAATAAGGAGGTGATGTTTACAGGACATCTATAGGTACACATGCAGACTGTGATGTATGGTTGATCGAATCAAGTGCACTATACGATATGAATCCTCACAGGGAGTGGTTATGTGAATATGAAAAATATGATGGTGGTGATGTATTCCTGGGAGATGGCTCGACAACCAAAATCATGGGATGTGGAAGGGTTAAGCTGCTGCTAAAAGATGGAAGGATTAGAACTCTCTCTGGGGTTCTGCACATTCCAAAACTAGCCAGGAGCCTAATATTTGTAAGCAAGTTGGATGATGAAGGAGAGGATACTGTATTGGGAAAGGGCACTTGCAAGATGGTACGAGGAGAAATGGTGTTGATGAGGGGATTTTGGTGTGGAAATCTATACAAGTTGTTGGGAAACACTTATACTAATGGGTGTAACAATTCTGTTGTCCCTGAGAAGACAAATAAAGAAGACAAGACCAATGCTATCCCTAGAAAGAAGACCATGTTGTGGCATCAAATACTGGGGCATATTAGAGAAAGGGGCCTTCGAACCCTACACAGTAAAGGTATGGTTGAAGGTATGTCTAATTGCACTTTTGATTTTGATTTCTGTGAACATTTCATATATGGAAAACAAAATTGAGTAAGATTTCCATCTGGTGCTACAAGATCAAAGGGGATCTTAGAGTTCATACACAGTGATGTGTTTGGACTTGTGCCCGTTCCATCACTGGGTAAATTTGTGTATTATGTTTCATTCATAGATGATTTCTCAGGGAACACATGGATTTATTTTCTTAGAAAGAAATCTGAGGTATTTGATAAATTTAAAGAGTTTAAGGCCCTGGTAGAAAATAAGATAGAGAAGAAAATAAAGGTATTGAAGCTAGATAATGGTGGAGAATTATACATAAGTGATTTTGAAGAATTCTATAAGAAGTGTGGTATAGCAAGGTAGAAGACTATTCCATACACACCTCAGTAGAATGGAGTTGTATAAAGGATGAATAGGACACTGATGGAAAAATCAAGGATCATGCTCAGTGGTGCCAATTTAGGACATGAATTTTGGGTAGAGGTAGTGGGTACAACATGTTACTTGGTCAATCGATCACCCTCATCAACGATGGATGATAAAACTCCACACGAGGTATAGACTCGAAATAAACCCTCTCTTGAACAGATTATAGTGTTTGGTTGTGATGCTTATGTACATGTTCCAAAGGAAAATAGGAGTAAGCTGGATACAAAAGCTGAAAAGTGGATCTTTATTGGTTATAAAGATGGTGTGAAAGGTTATAAGCTTTGGAACCCAGAAACTAAGAAGATTGTTTAGAGTTGAGATGTTGTTTTTAGAGAGGTAAAAGATGTTTCCAAACAAGAATTCCTACTGTTATAACCCTAAATTGCACTACCCCTACTTACCTGGCATCAGGCCAAATCATGCCTTTTCCTTGCCAAAGCCATGCTGATCAAACTCTTCAAAAACCTCCTAAATCAAGTAACCCGCGCCCTAACCTAACACTGGGCGCATTGGGACGCTGGTAGGCCTTCTGTAGCATGCGTGTGAACGCTGGCTGGCCCACTACAACCAGCGTTTACCTAACAAAGCAAAAAATCAGGAAAGTTTCCGCCAGGACACGAGGCTTTTTGTCAGTTAACTGGAACTCCCGACCATGCATGGCCGAGAGTTTGCCTAAAAAACCTAACTCCTTCTAGCCTATAAAAGGAGGGGTAGGGGTACTATTCAAAGGAGGAAAAAATCATAGCAAAGAAACTCTGCCAAATTGCCAAGTCCATTATTGTCCCAACCCTTTAGCTTTGCCTCAAGCTTCAAGAGAACTTCATGCTGTAGCAGTTGGAGGACAAAAGAAGAGGAGGAGCCCAGGATCAGGATCGAGGAACGGTGGCCAGTCTCAGAACTCATTGTAAGTGATTCATTTTGAGACTAATGAAAAAGATGCTTTTCCCGTCCCAAGTACATGAATCTCATCTATGCTATTTGATTTATGTTTTACTTCTAACCCTCTAGTAGATCAGTTGTATGCATGTGTAGTCTTATGCCCTCGACTTGCAGAAGCCCAGAAGTTTGTCACACGGCACCAGCAAGCCGTGTTGACTAACCCTTTTCAGCATGGGCATAATTTAACTCAAGCCTCTGCGAGTGGCGAAGGGGGCAGCCATGAAAACTGCCCTCCCCCAAACAATTCATCTTCCGCGAACGTATACATGATGAAAAGTGACGCTTTCATTGCAACTAGAGCTCATGATTATAGAAAAACAAGTGCTCCTGAGAAGGGCAAAGAAGCCGAGATCCCATCTCTTCCTCTACATATTGAGAAGACGTTGGGTGAAATAATGACGCGCATCCCAAAAGGTGCGTTCAAAAGGGCTTCTCATAATCCAAATGCAAGGGCCACCCAGAATTACTCTGTGGTGGAAGATTTATCACAAACCCCTTGTGCCATGTCTGCTTTGGAGGTCCTCCAAAGTTGCCTAGCTAAGAGGAAATCCTTTTTGACTGCCTTAGGCTCTACTGAGACCTGTAACCCAGGAACGATCATGTTAGATACGACTGACTTAAAACCTCGTTTACCTTACCACGTCGCGTTTCAGATAGTAGTGGCTCACCCCACGAAAACTTTTACACGCAATATCTTCCGCACGGTGGTAGACGAGGGCGCTTCGACTTGCGTTATGTCGTTAGCATGTTGGAAAGCCATTGGTCAACCTGAGTTGTCTCCGTCACCTACTCTTCTCACTGCCTTCGACGGTCGTTCTTTCCGACCGCATGGCATCATCCCTTCTTTCCCTGTGCAGTTAGGGGGGAAGACCGTGTGTGTCGAAGTAGAGGTAGTCGATGCCCCCATCGATTACAATCTATTGTTAGGTCGGAGTTGGACCTATGCAATGCAAGCGGTGGTCGCTACAATGTTCTGAGTCCTATTGTTTCCACATGAAGGCCGGATAGTGACTATTGATCAGTTGTCTTTCTCTCGACCTGACCCTGCGTTGGGGGCATCCACGGTCCCTATGGTAGATAATCCTCAAGC